>JAQZBX010000215.1:0-129992 GCA_029593785.1 Cabassous unicinctus
AAAAAAAAAAAAAAAAAAAATTTTATATGTATCCATTACATTTAATGGAGAAATGTATATATTTACTCATCTGTGTTTACTTTTTAGTTTTTAATTGTTTATATTTTCGATTATTAAATGTACAAATAAAGTTGAGGAAAAAAAAATAATAATTTTGTAAGTATACAGATATAAAAAATTAATCAATATTCTTCTATACAGTAGAAGTTCTTACTAGTAGATGAGGCCTGAAACAAAACAGAAGGTTCAGATAGAAAAAAAATAACTTTCTATTCCTTCCACTACTTAACTTTTCTTCAGGTTATGAAAGTACCATCAATCAGAAAGCCAGCAGCAAATGCTCTACTGTATGAAAACTGTTTTATAAGATGAACAAGGAAAATTTACTTTTTCCCAGTCCATCCTTACAATTTTCTCTTTCTACATTCATCCACGGACTACAATTGCTAGTTAATGAAACATGGCCAGGAAGTGTGGTATGGTAACATGGAAAGTAGAATCCATCATAGAAATGGGTGGAATGAGGAAGAACTTTTGGTGTTCTTCATTTTTGAAGCTATAGAAAAGGTATATAAGATAAGCAATCATTTGGTTAAAATTTAGGTTTTATATATTATATATAAATACCAATTAGTAAGAATACAGAGGAAAAAGAGAGCATAAATTGAAAGTCTATTTAATATCTGACTTATTAGAAGAAAGTTAATTGATAATGTTTGTGGCAGAGATTTTCTTCCAATATTCATTCTGTGATTCTTTTAGGAATGTTTTAGCTATTGTATCAGTTAAGATTTATCCAGAAAGGCTGAACCACTCTGAATGATATAGAATAAGGGCTTAATTACAGGCATTAGACCTTAATACAATAATGGGAGCTGGTGAAGTGGTCTGTGGAGGCTGTAGCCTCTACAACTATGATAAGCCTGAAGTTGCTATAGGTCAGCCAGACCTTCAATTAGAAAAGAAAGCTGCATATGGGAGGCAACTAGGAGAAACTGCATTGTACAAGGGTGAACTGGGATTTACAAAGACAAACTGGAACACCTTATCTGCTCACAAGAACAAACTGGAACCCATTAGGTAATAGTAACACTTCTTTTATTAGATGGTAGTACAATGGGAGGTGGTGCAGAGAAGGAAAACATGTATAAATATTACAGCCCTTATTTCTTCAACTTTTCAGGTGGTTGTTCATAGCTGGTATTTATAGCTAATTTATTTTACTACCTATTCCATTTTGCTTTGTTTGCAGTAATCACCTTGGCTGGTCTTAGTTACTTGCCTGGTGGGAGACCCCAATTTATTTCCTGAAGAGACTGGGCCACTCATAGTCCTGCCTGTATTAGGTTGCTGGCTTAATCACAGGGCATGAGGATACTAACAGGTGCCTTGGGGGAATTTCCTGCAGCCCAGCCTTGCTTTTCTAAGAAGGCTGTGTTGTAGCCCTCATAGTCAATTTCCCCTTTATACTTAGGATCAATCACCCTAGCCCATACATAACCCCTCCTTTCCTTGTTGATTTACTGGCTAAAGGAGCCCAAAGTGGTTAATGGCAGTCTCAACTCACAGTTTAGTGCAGTCATTGCTGTATTCCCTGTTGAGAACTAAGACCTCTATATCAGCAGAGCTTAAAGTTGTAAAGATGGAAAGTAAATATTTTGCTAGGTGATTAATGGGGTTATTACTGAGAGTAGTGATTCCACATCTACTCCTTGATTCCTGGGCATATGAATCCCAGATATGGGAGAAGAAGTAGAATATATTGGTTTCTGACTTAATATATAGAATAAATCCTTGACATACCAACCAAGTGTTTGAGATGCTGCCAAACACTTGGTGTTGAATTGAGTCTTCAAAAGGTCATTCTACCATTCTATCAAGCTATCTGCTTCAGAGTGACCAGAAATGTGGTAAGACCAGTGAATTCCATGAGAATGTTCCCATTCTTGCACTTTATTCATTGTAAAACTAGTTCCTTGGTCAGAAGCAATGCTGTGTGGAATATGATTTGAAAAAGAATTTTATAAATCAAAAGATCATGGTTTTGGCAGAAATTTTTGGGCTGAGAAGACAAGTTTATATACAGAGTAAATGAGAACAAATCACTTCTCCTTACAATGTAGGCAGCCTGTCACTAGATGTCTTGTTGATATACCCACCTTCCACTCTTTCAGAGAATAGTCCTCTATCGAGGGCTCAATGTTTGTCTCCCTTTTGGAAGCTTGTGTGCTCACTAGTGGCTGTCGCCAGATCAGTCTTGGTGAGTGGAGGTCAAGGTTGTTGAGCACACGTGTAATCTCCATCCCTGCCACCATAGCCACTTACTGCATGAACCCACTGGACATGGACAAGATTGGTTGGGGAAAGAGGTTGACTGATTCCTACAGAATGGGTCATCTTATCAATCTGATTATTGAAAACCTCCAGTGTTGAGTTTATACCTTGATGAGCATTCACTTGAGACATAAATATATTCTTTGTCTATGCCCATTTGGAGACGTATATCACTATTTCTCTTCTCCAGACAGCATTGTCACCAATTTTCTAATTGTCTTCCTCCTAAATTCCTAAATATCTAGTTAAATTAGCCTGTGCTTATGATACAGTACAGGTCACTGGCAGTCTCTGTTTCCAGGAAAGTCAAATAATCACAATTGCTTGAAGTTATGCCTACTGAGAAGTTATACTTTCATGATGTTCTTTCTCGGACTCTCCAGAGTGGGGCTTCAGGGTTTAGCTGTCCACTTTTGGGTATTGCCAATATATCATGCATATCCATCTCTAAACCTGGCCCAATTTTTTTCTTCCTCAGTCAATTGATCTTGAGCGCAGTCCACAAATGTTTACAAACACAGGTTGAGAGGGAGGAGACAATGCAGCAGGAATAAGGGCCATGTAGACCACTTGCTCATGTAACTTCCTTGTACTTTCAGGATGTTCTCAAACATGATTTTGTATTACCACTTTCATTTGATAGTGAAGTGCTACCATGCAGGCCCAATTTTAAGTTGGGTCAGACAACACCTAGCTCAGTTCATGATTGGCATACCAGTTCATGTTGTAACTTGGTGGTCCATGGTCAAGCACTCAGTCTCTACTGAGGCCTAGGAGTGAGCCAAAGGCTATTTTTCAAAAGAAGAAGAGTTATCTCCAGAGGGGAGCAGGGCTTTGCTTAAAATCCTAAAGATTGTGCTATTACTTATAAGGGCTGACAAAGACTCTATAAAGTTTTCCTATCTGCCAAAGATATTTTTAAGCCACATTGGGTCAGCTGGATTATATGACCTAATCTTAAAGCAGCTTGTATGTCATTTTGGAGATGTTGCAGCACTTTCCTTTGTCCTGGGTGCCACTCAAAACTGGCAGTATTTTGAGTTACTTTTGTAAAAGGGGAAAAAGTAAATGCCCAAATGACATTACCTGCACAATCCAAAGAATCCCATTAGGCATTGTGCCTCTTTCTGAGTGGTAGAGAGTGTCAGATACACAAGCTTGACCTTTACTTCGGAAGGGACACTTTGAAATGCCCAAAACACTGCTTTCCCATCTCCGCCCAGAAATTTCACTGTGTTAGTAGGTCCCCGAATATTTGAGGGATTTATTTGCCACCCTTTGGCCTGCTTGTCTTAACATGTATCTAGAGTACTTGCTACTCCCTTTTCACCAGCTCCAGTCAGCATGAAGGCATAAAAATGTAGTGGACCTACATGACACCCTGGGGAATTGGAAAGGCTATTAAGGTCCTTTCAGACTAGATTATGATATATGGGTGGAAAGTTGATATAACCCTAAGATAAGACATTGAAAGTATATTACCAGCTGAAACTAAATTACTATACTAAACGATATGCATATATATATATATATGTATATAAGGCATTTGGCAGATCAATAGGTATATAAAAATGCCAGAGGATGTGTTGATTTGCCCCCAAAGTGAAACTTCATCTGGAAGAAGAGCTTCAAATAGAGTCAGTACCTTATTAAATGTATGAAAATTTATTCTCACTCTTTAAGATCCATATATTTTCATTACAGGATATATAGGTGAATTGAATGGGGATGCACAAAGTAGTAGTTTGAGAATGTAAGTACCCCAGAAAAATTATGTTCTTAAAGCTGGTCCATTCTTGTGGGTGGGAACTATTGTGGATGGGACCTTTTGATTAGGTTACTTCTGCTAAAGGTCTTTTGATTAGGCTACTTTAATTAAGGTGTGGCCCAGGGTTGGTCTTAATCCTCTCACTAGAGTCTTTTGTAAAGAGAGGAGAGAAAGCCATAAGAGCTGAGAGAGAACTGTGGAAACAGGAAGCTGAAGGCAAGGAAGCCAGCAGATTCCACCATGTTCTTTGCCATGTGGCAGAAGACTCCAGGATCGCTGGCAGCAGGTCTTCGGTGAGAAAGCATTGACTGATGATGCCTTAATTTAGATATTTTTACAGCATAAAATTTTGGCTGGCCTACCTCATGGTTATATCAACGTTCTTGCCTTCATCTACAGAAGCTCTGGGTCTGTGAACAGGCACACATCTGGAGGAAGGTCCATGACTCTCTCTTGTAGTGATTCAAGTCAGGCTTCTATTAAGCAGTTGGAGAGATTTTATGCTTTTACAAATAAAGTAAGACATTAATAAGGTTAATTAAAATTAATCTATTTCAGCTTTAGGGACACTCTGGCAGTTTGAGATTATTTATGAATCCCCAAAAGTGAAAGATTATGTTTGTAAACTGATCTATTCCTCTGGGTGTGATACCCTTTGATTGTATTAAATTCAAAGGTTTTAATTTTACTTGATAAAATCAATTTAGGGCTTTTGATTTGACCACATCAGTAGGGTGTGACTCAGGTTGAGTCCCTGCCCCCTTGGTGGGCTTATATAAACAGACACTCACTCAAGAAGACACATGGGAAGAGAGAGAGCTCTGTCATGTTTGATCCTGGGACCCCAGAGGGATGAGTCATTCACCTCATAGTTTGCAGCTGAAGAGAACAGAGCAGCTGAGCAGCTGAGAAGGCCTGGAAAGAAACAAGCCTTATGCCAGAGACCAATATAGGAAGCCCTGAGAGACCAGAGAGGGATCAGCTGCCATCTTGCTTCAACACGTGGCAACTGATTTTGGTGAGAAAGCAACCTTGAGTTGGCTCTTTAGGGCCTTGTAACTGTAAGCTTCTACCCCAAATAAATACCCTTTATAAAAGCCAACAGATTTCTGGTACTTTGCATCAGCCCCCTTTGGCTGACTAATACAGACACCATGACCAATTAGCCAACACTAAAAAGAAATGTGAGAGAAATTCACCTTTATCTTGTTTGCATATATATATTTGAGCATCTCTTTTTGAAGGCAGTCTAGTCAGTGCCCTAATTAACACAGTGTTTCATCATATTATTAATCAGAGAATTATTGGTATTAGAATAATTTAGCAGGAAAATAGTATCCCAGAACTGAGTTTAAAACTTGATATACACTTCTATATTATTCAGGACTCTTGATGACAATGAACAGAAACTTAATTCAAACTCATTTAAATATAAAAGGGACTGTATTGGCCAACATACCCGAAAAGAGGAGAGGCATGGTCGGTCTCTGGAATAGCTGGAAATACAGACTCAAATGATTTTGTCAGATTTTTAAAAAAATTTCATCTCTCAAGTATTTTCCCCTTTGTTTTGGATTAATTGTCTGCCAGGCTTTTCTGAAGTGGCAGAAAAGATGGTCTTTTGGAGCTCCAGATTTATGTGGACTTTACTGTTTATATTTTTAGAATGGGAGGCAATCTCTCCCTCTTTCCTTTTCTCTCTCCCTCTCTATTGTAGCATCCATATAATCAATTGAAAATACCTTTTGGGTCCCATGCCAATGCCAGAACTAATGGCTATAAACAGAGTATTGGGTTATTATTTTTTACATTTTGGTCCCATAAGCCTCACTGTGATTTAAAGACCACTCAGAATTGTATGGAAGAAGGGAGGGAAAGTTTCCTGAAAGAAAAAAATGTGGGTAGACAAATAAAAACATATTCACAATACCTTCCTAATTAATGGTTTAGTTTCCTGAGATGCTCACGGAGATACCATACAATGGGTTGGTTTAAACAATGGGAGTTTATTAGCTCATCATTTTGAGGCTAAGAGAAAGTCCAAATCAAGGTGTCATCAAGGAGATTCTTTCAGAAGACTGGTTTTCTGGGGCTGGCTGCTGGCAATCCTTGGTCCTTGGCTCCTCTCTCACATGGCAATGCATAACAGCAGCCTCTCCTGACCTCTCCCTTCTCTTCAGGTTTCCATTGAATTTCAACTTCCTGTTTTCCATGGCTTTTTTTTAATTTGCCTCAATTCCATTCTGCTTATAAAGGACTCCAGTAATAGATTCAAGACCCATCCTGGGCCACACCTTAACTAAAGTAATGTCCTACATACAATGAGTTCACACTCTGGAATGGATTAAGTTTAGGAGCATGTTTTTCTGGAGAACATACAGCTCTAAACTATCAGAAGTGAAAAGAAACATAAAAACAAAAACAAACAAAAAAACATTTATCAAAAAATGAACACAAGGGAAACAGAAAGGATATATATATATACATATATGAACATATATATATCAAGAAATAGTTTGAGAGAAGAAATAATTTTGTTGTTTGTGAGAATAACTCATTTAAACTTGTCTATGAAGTTGTTTGACAGTTACTCTTCTTCATAGAACTCATCCCACCTATAAGAAAGTGCAAAGAAGATTTCATGATGTTATGTTTGCTGCAGCTCTGCTAGTAATAGGAACTATTTAGTAACAATGTAAATGTCTATTGATAGGGAACTGGAGAAATAAATAAAATAAATAAAATGTATTGATATGAAAAGATTCCCAGATACAATAATTCACAAAAACAGTATGAAATGATATGATCTTAATTGTGTAAAATATTTATATATGCTTGTCCCTTCATTGACAATGTCTGGAACAATACACAAGAAATTATTAACAGTGGTTATATTATACCAGGTGTTATTGATGGAATCATGCCCCCCACAAAGACATGCTCAAGTCCTAAACCCTAGTCCTTTTGATGTGAACTCATTTGTAAAAAGGATCTTTGAAGATATCATTAGTTAAGGTGAGTCCGAATTGAATCAGGGTGGGCCTTAATCCAGTATAAGTCTCCACAAGCAAAGGCAATTTGGTCCTGGAAGTAGGAGTCAAGAGGAGACAGATGGTTGTGTGTTGGAGGCAGACATTGAGTGATAGGATACCAGCAAGCTGCCACCAGAACACTACAGACTTTGAGAAAGTATGCCCCACCAATATCTTGATACCGGACTTCTAGCCTCCAAACTGTGAGACAATCAATTTCTGTTGCTTAAGCCAACCAGTCTGTGGTATTTTTTTTATGGCTGCCCTGGAAAATTAATACACCAGGGGTGAGGAAATGTGGACAGCAATTTTATTTTCTACTTTACCTTTCCCTAACATTTCCATTTTTTTTTCACCAAAAGCATGTATATATTCTATAGTTTCAAAATAGACTAATACATGCCGCTAAAAAAATCAACGCAATTAAATATGGTCCCAAGTGATACACTTGAGAAGGCATTGGAAAGATTAAAAATCAAAGAATGAAGAAACAACTTAGCCAAACATCAACTCCTCCAACACTCCAAAAAAAAAAGAAAAGTAGCTGGGGTGGTAATATTAATTTCAGAAAACTTAGGGTTCAAGGGAGGGTATGTTAGGTGCAGGTGTATTTTCTGTAGACTCAAAAGGATGTTGAAATGGAAGTTTCAGTGGAAGTTTCAACATGATAGCTATCAGATTCCAAAATAAAATCAGTCTAACATGTAAATTATGTAAATTTTCAAAGCTGGTTTCTAATAACCAGTAAACCATGTACTTAAATGCCTTACCCACAGAGGGGGACAAAATGTTAGGAGTTGATGAGTAGAAGGACTTGTAAGCAGGATTCCTTTTAGAACTCTGTTGGTGTGCAGGGAGTCTTGGGAAGAGCTGGCAGGTGACCAGTAAGAGTTGCTTCAAAGGGGCTGCTAGGAGAGCTTCCTATGGATTTTCTGTCTTGATAACACAGTGAACTGGGATCTGACCACTCCCTGGAAAATCTTAAGGGTGAGTGATAGGATGGTTAGTTGGTAGTGAATGAGCTGAAGAGAGGGAGAATGGTCTGGGATCTACCTGCCCTTCCTGGCTTTGTCAGGACAAACGTGTAAATGGTTACTCTAGTTCAAACTTAGGCCATGTATACAAGAAATAATGTGAGGTTATATTTGAATTGTTCAAGCTGGAGAGAAAAGACCTCAGCAGAAATAAAAACTGCAAGTAGGGCCTATACCCTAGGGGCTGTAGAAGAAATCACTAAGCAAGTTGCCTTAGAGATCACCTGAAGACACCAAGAGAAGCGCACATGCCATCTTCCAGGACGGCAAGGGGGTGACTGATGAACCCCTGGAATTACCCTGTAAAGGAGAGCGAGCCAATATCTGGTAGGCCCAGAATGTGGGAGCTTCTCATAAAACAATGTGCATTTCCCCCATCTCTCCCCACCTCCAGTCCCTGACTTCAATCCAATCTATGTGACTTTGGGAAATTTAATTAAGTTTTCTGTGTCTCAGTTTCCTCACTTGTAAATTGGGGATGCTAATGGCATTACTATCTATACCATAAGATTATTCTGAAGTTTAAAAAATGAGGTATATGTTCTCAGGACAGTGCCTAGCATACTGGATGCTCAATAAATCTTATCTGTTATTATTATTTCCCTTCTAAGATCTATCACCCAAATTCAGGCCCTTTTTACTTTTAAGGTAAACTGCTATTGTACCATGTCTCATGGTGGATGCTCTGGCTCTTGCAGAACAGGTCTGTATTATTTTATCTGAGGTACAATTTTAAAGCTTATGTAAAATCCACTGAATTCTTCTAAGATTTATGCTTCATGTGACTTCTGATTAAATAGAAAAAAGGCAAAGTGTAAAACACTTTATTTACTTTCTACAGTGGGGCATTTAGTGTGAGACCAGCAGGTTAAGGAGAGGCCTCAAAAAATCCAAAGACAGATGTAGAGTTTGGAATGCAGAAATTAAACAAAACAGGAGAACGCACGCAATGTCAACTTGGGCAGAGTTAGTTTTGGGAGAATTTACGGATCAGAAGATCTTGGAACAGGAAAATGGGAAGTTGTGGTGTAACTTCTGGACATCTCAGCAAGGATTATTTGGTTAAGCAGCAGCATCAAGTAATTCCTCTCTGTGGAGTCATATGCTCTCTGGATCATGATGTACAGCATAAGACACAGAGTTCCCATTTCTGTTTTTCTTTCATCCACATAAAACCACTTTTAACCTTACTCAAGCCATTTGCTCAGAATGAAAACCTCATTTATGTCATTGTTTTGCATGCTTGTTCTGCTAAGTTCCAGTTGTTTATTTCTCTAAAAGTCATTTATGATATTTCCCCATTCTCATTGTGTATTTAATACTACTAATTTTAATTGATTCTATTTTGAATTTCTAACCAAATGTGCATTTTTAAAGGGTGATTAAAAAATAGAAAGAGTTCTCACAGTTTTCAGTTTCCCTGCATACTGATTTCTTTTAAAATGACACCTGGGAAATATTGACAGAGTTTTATTGGAATCTATTTCCTCTGGTCCTAGGGCTTACATCTGTCTGTTTCTGTCAAAGTTATGAAAAATTTATCCATATGCCAAAGAATCATGAAGTATTTTATGGACTTTTCAGAATGACTGACTATTACATAAAGAACTTAACTTTGTAAATTTATGGTAGGCCTATGACAATAGAATTAGGTTCCTGCAGAAATTCCCTGGTTTTAAGTGTCATGGAAAGACACCAACCTTGACTTGCTGATGCATTCACTTTCTCCTACATCCAGAATTGTTGGGGTTGGCTCTTTTGTTGTACTATCAACTGATGGGAGAAGCTGCATTTAAGCTAGTCTAAGATGAATAATACAGAAGCAAGTAAAATGTGATTCTATCATCTATCTATCTATCTATCTATCTATCTATCTATCTATCTATCTATCGTCTATCCATCAATCCATCCATAAAGTGCTCTCTTCATTTATGTGGGTAATTAATGTTCCATTCCTAGAACATCCCCTGTAATTACCTTCATCTCTTCCCAACAATAAGCAATAGAAAATAGTGGTTAAAAGTAAAAATTATAGAAGGACACAGACCTGAGTTTTAACTGAGTTCTGCCGTTTATCTGCTGTGTGATATGGATAAATTAATCTCTTGATCTCCTTATAAGGAAAGGGGCTGGTCACTAAGTGCCCCTGTAGAGTGTTGTGATGAATAACTAGGGTAACATATATAAAAACCTGTCCTTTCACTTGCTCTTCCCAGATTTCTCTTTGCATCTTATTGACTATTCTGGGGTTTTATTTACTTTCTCAATATATTGCTTTTCCCCCTTTTCCAAGGCTCAGACTTCTATCCTCAGTCTTTGGAATTTTATTTCTAGTTTTATTCTTGGCCTGAAGCCCTGTTCAGTTGCCACATCTTTTGAAAATTTCTATAAGAAGGATGTATATGTGCAAACAGGAGGAGGGGGAAGTGAGGAGGAAGTATCCTTTTAAATTTTGTGTCCAGGATCTCAGAGGGAGGTTGTGCAGATAGACGTCAAATCCTGAAGATCAGAACGCAGTTGCAGCGTCATGCATGGCTGATTACTTCCTTTAGTTCTAGGGCAAGAGGATATCTTGTTTCACTAACTAGGGACAATCAAACATCACAAACTCAGGGGCCATCCCATCACTTTCCTCTCCAGAAAGTAGATTGTTTATTCACCTGTAGTAGGGTTAACACTTTTCTTTTGAATCTCCCTTTTACTTTTTATCCCAGTTATTCCAGCTATTTAAAATCTGTGCCTTTGTTCTGTCTGTATCAGCATTGGTTAGCATGGTTTCAAAGTCTCCTATAGGGTAAGGGATTGTTATTCAATTTCAAAAATGTCTAGCATGTACAGATATGCTCTTTGCTTTATTTGATAAGAAGAAACTGTATAAGTTAGAGTTCAATCAGGAAACAAAAGTCATACTGTGTGCTTTAATAAAGAATTAGTACAAAAATTTGCTAACCAGGAATTGGAAAACTGAAAAAGCAATAAAGGAAAACTGAGTAGCATAGAGATATTCATTTCAGGAAGCAGCCACCACCCCCAGTGCTTAGAAAAGATGCTGGAAGAGGTGCCCTGTGGAGCTGGGACTCATACCTCTGGCTGGTACAGGAGCTGGTATTTCTGAGCAGGCTACTCTGGACAAAGTGAAAAAAGCTACAAACAAAACCAATTGCTGCTATTGTAAATAACTGCCACTGTCACAGTGGAGAGCCATTGCTAGGTTCTGCTGTCAGGAATACCATGCAAACAAGAACAAGTCCCCTCTCTCTCCTCCAGGCTTGCTGCTTCCATCTAGCGTGCCCTGTTAACAAAGTCTACGGAGCAGTCAGCTGGCAATGCAGAAATGTGATTTGCAGTGATCTAGCCTCAGCATCACAAAGCAGAGTATAGAAAACTGAAATCGAAAGACATTAAGTAAATCACCATCTGAAGAATTTAAAGGTGATGAGGTTATTCTTGTTTTCGGTGTATTTTAGAGCCTAAGGAGTCTATTGTTAGGAATTCTAGGGACAATAATGGCTCTAGGGGTTAAAACATTTGAGCAAGTATATGATAAATAATTTGGCCTTAGCCCAAAGAAGTCTAACCTTTTTCCCTATGTTTCCCTATGCTTGAGAGGTAACCCCTTATGCTCAGAATGTCTTTATTTTTCATGGTGTGCCCCTCAGAGGTGACTCATAGCGGACCCTTCAATAGTTTATGTCATCAAGATGATTCAGAATGGGGGCTGGCCGTGCCAGAAAGACAAACCATGTGATTAAAGCGTTAAGGCTTTGAACCGGGTCATGTCAGCCTGACCTCTAGGGAGAAGAGAGGAGCTAGAGATTTGTTCAACTATTTTGGCCAATAATTCAATCAATCACGCTATATAATGAAGTCTCAGTAAAAACTCAGGACACCAAAACTCGGATAAGCGTCCCTGGTTGGCAGCATTCTGAATATTGTTACATTTTGATACAGGGAGGGTAGTACATCCCAAAGAAACAGAAACTTCGTGTTTGGAACCCTCCCAGACCTCGCTATGTTCTCTTCCTATGGCTGGTTCTGATTTGTATTGTTTTGCTGTAATGAAATCGTAATTATAAATCTAGAGTCTTCCAGAGTTCTGCAAGTTGTTCTAGCGAATTGTGGAACCCGAGGGTGGCTGTGGGAACCCTAAAATTTTTAGCCAGCTGGTCAGAGATGAGGGTGGCCCTGGGGACCCAGGCTGGGGTCTGAAGTAAGGGCAGCCTTGTAGGGGCTGTTCTCTCTAATTTTGTAGTTGGGCCTTTACTCTATGCAGTAGATGACATTTGCCGTGGCAGTCCCACCCTGTCAGATTCCCAGCCCTGTCAGATTCAAATACAAATTTGGGGTAGAGATGGAAATAAGGGAAGAATGAGAAGGATTTCTTTAATGAAGGACAAATGAAATTTAAATAAGGATAGCAGTTTTCATTGATGTTTTATTGACTCTGCCTCTTTTCTTTATCCCAGTCTTAATTCAATTTGTAAGTGTTCATCTTGTCATAGTATGTTATCTCAGTGGGTGGAGACCCACACAATAAACGAGAAAATATTAAACTCCTATCCTGGGGAGTCCTGCTGTGTTCTCAATTAGAGGGACAAGAATCTCTGGAGAACATAGGAGGTGCTTAATTTAAAACAAAACAAAACAAAACAAAACAAAATAAAAAAACAGATCAATATGTCAAGCCTTCAATATTATTGCAAGTAGCTATGAATCTTTTTCTTCAAAAATTGGAACTTAATGGTTACCATAGGTTCCAAGGGGAGGGAGAAGGAAGAATAGAGTAAATGGAATATAGGGCATTTTTAGGGTATTAGATTTGTTCTGCATGATCTTGCAATAATGGATACAAGCCATTTCAAATTTTGTCAAAACCTATAAAAGTGTATGGTACAAAATGTAAATCATAATGTAAACCATTCACTATGGTTAGTAGCAATGCTTCAATATTTGTACATCAGTTGTAACAAATGTACCAAATCCACATGTAAAATGTTATTAATAGGGGAGAGTGGAAAAGGCAGATGGCGTTGGGTATAGGGAATCCTGTGTATTTTCTATGTGACTTTTCTGTAACCTAAATCTTCTTTGAAGATAAAATGAAAAAAAATAAGACACTGGGGGAACATACAGAAGAAATGGTCACTGTACACACAAGATAACAGATCTTACAGTGATGAAAGACACAATGTATAAAAATTTTTATTTCAGAATATTTTATTTTTAAATTTATTTTTAAAAATATTATTTCATTTTCTTATTAATTTTTTTTGGTTATTTTTTGGCTTCATTTTTGGAGAGGTTTTGGGTCACAGAAGGGTTATAACTGTGGCAGGGGAGGATCACTGCTGCTGAGTGTAGGTGATGGTAGGATATGTGGGAAGTTGTGCAACTGGGCATGACTCTAAGACATGTGAATATGTTCAAGTGGTCATGGGGTCTTGTCTGGGTGGGTGGAGACCCACACGATAACCAAAAGAATTTTGAATTCCCATCCTTGGGTGTCCTGCTACATTCTCTAATAGAATAGCAAGAATCCCCCAAGTACATGGGCAGTGCCTAGTGAAGGAAGACAGACCATTATGCCAGGCCCTTGATATTGATGATTGTACTTATGAACATTTTCTTGTGAAATTGAAACTTAGCCTAGTATTATATATTGCCTAAGAGTTACCTCCTGAAAGTCTCCTTGTTGCTCAAATGTGGTCTCTCTCTAAGCCAAACTCAATAGCTAATGTTGTCTTTGTATAATGATTTAATGGATTTTGACATTTTCTTCGCCATTCTTTACCTCTCCTCTCTCCTTCACCTCTTCTCGTTTCTCTTATTTAGTCTCCTTTTTTCTCTTATCCTCTCTGAACCCACCTACTAGAATTTCTCTACTCTTTTTCCCTTTTATCTTCTTTCTATTTTCTTCCTCTCTTTCCCTTCCACCTCCTCTCAATTATCACTCTTTTTCTTGGCAGCTCTTGACTAGAGGTGATAGTTCAGATAGGTTAGATGCAAAAGAAAAGTGGGTTTTTTGTTTTTCTTTCTTTTTTCTGTTGAGTGTATTAATCATTTGAAATGATCTACTCTCTTGATAAAATTATGTTTTGAATACAAAATTTAAAATGGTAAGAAGCTGAAATCATCTCTATGAATTGTTTGAAAAAAGGAGGGTGTTTTAGTTTCCTAACTGCTAAAAAATGCCATACAGTGGGTTGGCTCAACAGCAGGAATTTATTGGCTCATGGTTTCAGAGGCTCGAAGGCTAGCTTGCTTCCTCCTGAGGTCAGTATCTTCTGGCTGGTTGTCAATCTTTGGGGTTCCTTGGCTTTTCTGTCATATGGAAATGTACGTGGTGGCATCTCTCCTTTCTCTTCTGGGTTTCCTTGGCTTCTAGCTTCTGGCTACTCCCTGTAGCTTTCTCTTTGTGCCCTTCCCTATAAGGTCTTCAGTAACAGGATTATTAAGACCCATCCTGATCCAGTTGGGCCACACCTTAATTGAAGTAGCCTCATCTAAAGATTCTATTTACAATTTGACAACCATGGGAATGAATTAAGATTATGACATGTTTTTCTGGGGTGTATAACTCCAAGCCATCACTGAGGACACGTTTAATTTCCCATCACATAGTAAGTGCTTAAAAACATCTTCCTTTCCATTCTCTCTCTCACTTTCTCTTTCTACAACTGCATATTATTGACTGGTGTGATAGTTTTGCAAGTGTTCTCAGCTCTGCTCAAGGATGTAACCAGAAAGGAAAGGAAGGCTTATCTGATTGAGAATTCCTACTTTTGATTAAAAGCCACAGCATACTTCTAATCCCTTCTTTTCTTTGCAGCACATTTTCTTTGGGAGTCTAACTTTTTTTTTTTTGAGGTACCAGAGGCTGGGGATTGAATCCCGGACCTCGTATGTGGGAGGGTGGCACTCAACCACTGATCCACATAAGCTTCCTTGAGTTGGCTTTTTTGTTTGTTTGTTTATTTGCTTGTTGTTTTTTCAGGAGTCACCGGAACCAAACCTGGGACCTTCCATGTGTGAGGTGGGTGCTCAACTGCTTGAGCCACATCCACTCCCATGGGAGTCTGACTTTTAAGATGGCTGCGATTTACATAGAGTGTGTCTGTCAGTTAGTTTAGGCTTCATCCTAGGGGCAATCTATTGCCCTAATCATTTAGGGATTATTTTCTGTGTTTTAAGTGAGAAGCCAATTATCCAGAGATAGCTTTTGCAAATACTTCTGTTATGTGTATTAATATCTAACTTTACTAATGAGCATACTAAATATAGAAATGGGCTTCTTATTGTAAATAGTGGTATGATAACCAGCATGATGAATCATAGAAATAAACTCTTAATTGTAAAATAAAGGTATTCAAGATATGTGCATTGGCTAAAATGTTTTAGATACACTCCCCGTATTTATTTTTTAATAGGCTATAATAACCCAGTTAAGTTTGAAGCTTTTACAGTTAGGGATGGCACCACACACTTAATTTCAAATCAATTATTTGTCCAGCCATTACTCTTGGAAAATCTCTTATTGCCTGATGCTGGCCATTAGGGATAGGCTCTTGCCTCTGGAATCTTGTGTCTGTGCTGAGTGTGGGAAGGGCTTTGTGGCATGTGACCTGTGCAGTCACCCAGGGATCTGAGCTTAAAAGAGCCCTGCACTTGGATTAATGCTCTGCTATCACTGTCATGAAATTATTAGATTTTGGATGAGGGACCCACATTTTTATTTTTCACTGGACTCCACAAATCCAGCTAGTGCTGGCTGGATTAATTAACCTTTCACCAAGTACACCTGAGAGGACAGAGCTGGAATTTCACTGAACTCACAGAACAGATTGAAGGAACTCTTGCAGTGCCTGCTTATTTAATGAATCCCCATATGTGGGGCAGAATCTAGTTTGAAACTTGCTTCAGTTATAGCCAATGGAGTTGTGGGGAATAGTTAACCCTTTCCTTCTTCACTGATTACCATTTTCTACCATAAAGAAACTAAGAGTCATTCAAGACCACATTGGCTTAGTTCAATTCACAACAGTGTCACCTAGGTTTTAAGAGCTATATAGCTCATCATGGCAGAAAAATAAAACCTCTGAGATAGAGCTTTTTGTAATTTTGGTGCATATGAACTTGTATCAGAGGGTTAATGTATAGGCAGCTACTTATGCCATCAGAAAACTAAATAGAAGCAGATTTTAAAAATTAATTATTATTTCACTTATTTTCCTAAAAGTTAAAATTTAAAAAAAAAAAATTCAATCCCTCTACACAAGTGCATTATGTCTCTGTGTACAGTTAAAACTGAAACAGTAGTTTGGATTGTGTTTTTAAACAAGCATGTCATTTTTGAAAGAATCAGTTCAAGAACTAGGCAGTACTCCTAAAACTCAGACTTTAGAGTGGGATTTGATTTAAAATCTCATGTATAGAGCATAATTATTGCCCAGTAACCATGATTGAGTGATAGCATGTCAGTGATTCTGGGAGAGGGAGCATTAGTTTTAAATTTTTAAAAATTTGGTTAAGCCACATTTTTCTCCTCCCTGTTATGACTGTACTTTCTCTTATGCTATGCAGTTAAAATGGAGAGATAGTTTCCAAATGAATGAAAACTCAGTTTGCAATGAGATGGCAAAGCCTCCTTTATGGAGAAGTACAGCCTGGGGACTCATAGAGGCCTGCTTCAGGCTAGACTGGAAATAAAAGGTTTATGCTTCCTGGCCTTTTAAAGAACATTCTATTGACTCAAAGCTTTTAATCTTCTTGTGAAAATGTATAATTCTCTTTCTACAAAACTGCTAGAGATTGTTCTACTTGGTCTGGTTATTGCTACCTTTGCAAGAACATGCTGCCCTTTTGGCCTTTAAAATGTTGTTTTACCATAGTGGACAGAGGAGAAAAGAAGAGGTAAGTACCATAGCCCTGTTCTTTTCGCAGGTTTATTTAATGAACAGAGACAAAACTAAAGTTTTTTTTTTTTTTAATGCCCCCCACCCCAAACTCCCCACTTCTTTATCTTTAAAAAAGGTACATCAAGGCCTTTTTAGAGGTGATGACTGGTGGAGAAGGACTTGCAGCTTATCTGACTGGAAATGGGCAGGATTTACAACTTCCTGCTCACTCCCTGAGAACATTTGTCCAGGAGACTGTGACGGAATCTACAAGAGGACAGCTGGCAAGCACAATTCATTTCTTTCTGACATTTTTAATTTAAGAGAGTATACTTTCTAGAGATACCCTATATTTCTTACCTATTGTGTGAGATGTTTCACACTTGAATAATTTATGTGAACTAAACAACAACAAGAAAACAAAACAGCATACAAACAACTCAATGTTCTCAGTTCTTCTATTTTTGGTTGGGGTTATTGTCTTTGGTTGTGGGTGTGTTCAGTCATTCAGAATAAAACAACACTTAGGATTTTATAACTAGAGTTATTATTTTTTTTCTCTTTAATCAGCTCTTGTGGATTTTAAATAAAAGCATTTCAACCTTGTGCTTTTATGTTAATTGTAGAGAAAATCACTACTGGGTTTTCTTTCCCAACATGCACCTACCACTAACAAGTCTATGAAGTTTATTAGACCTTATTCACAAGGGACATGAAAAGAGAAAACGGAGTGCTTTGTTTTAGATAAGGGCCACATATTATTATAAGAACATGTCACATATTGCAGTCAGCATTTTTAATAGCAATAATAAATAACATAGTAAGTCAATGTTGAACACATAATTTAATACTAGCAATTATATACCCACAAACCTCATACAAACAAGCCTCATACTTTTAGTTTAAGCATACATATATGCTTCACTAAATGACTGTGGGTTTCCAAATATTTCACCAGACAAGTATTTTTTATTCCAATGCTGAATGGTGTCAGTTCAGAAAACTTTCTTCAGGAGCACATTTTATTCAAAGGAGACCTTAATAAATAGATTTTATGAGAAAGTCACAAGACCGGATGCATTTACAGCTCTGAACTGTGATGAAGTTAAAGGAAGGAGACTATAATGATCACATAAATGAAAAAACATGATTGTATAATTTTCATGGCTTCCATAAAAGTGTTTTTACCCTAATATTACAGTTTTTATGTCTTTTTTTTTTTTTTTTAATTTAAAAAAACCTTAGGAGAAAGCAAGGGAAAATACAGTAATGAATTTTCCTAACTGGTCATTTACATCTTTGTGGAGTTCAAAACGTTTAAAAAGAAGGGAGGGGGAGGAAATACAAGACTGCTTTTGTTTTACAGGCTTTTGTGTTGAAATTCTTTGAAACTTACAGAAAAATTGCAAGGACACTACAAAGAAATCTTTAGCCTTCACCCTAATTTCCCAATTGTTAATATTTTAACACATTTGTTTTTCCTTCTTTTCCCATCCTTTTCGCCCCCGCTCCTTTCTCTCTCACTCCCTCTCTGTTTCTCTCTCTTATCTTTTATTTCCAAGCCATTAAAGAGTAAGTTGCAGGCATGATGCTCGGTTATTCCTAATTACTTCAGTGTATGTTTCCTAATAATCATAATACAGTATATATATATCAAAATAAAGAAATTAGCATTGACACAATATTACTCTGTAATCCATAAACGTCATTCAAATTTCAGTGATTATCCCAATAATGCCCTTTATAGCAATATACAGCAAAAAGCAGACAACATACAACATGAACAACAAAATAAAACTCTTTTTTCTTCTTTCCAGGAATTATCCAGGATCCAGTTTCATTTAATTGCCATGTCTCTTTATTTTCCTTCAACCTAGAGCAATTCTTTAGTCTTGTGCTTCATAAGTCTACAAGGCAGTTATTTTGTAGAATGTTTCTCAGATTCAATTTGTCTAATGTTTCCTCATGAACAGATGCAGATTTTGCATTTTTGGGCAAGAATATTATAGAAATTATGCTGTTTTCTTCTCAGTACATTATATCTGAAGACGTATAATATCTATTTGTTCCATTATTGGTCATGTTAACTTTTATCATATGGGTAAGTTTGTGTCTAGCTAGTTTCTCTACTGTACATGAATTAATCAGTATTTTAACCTTATTAGTAGCTATTTAATGAACACTTTATGGGAGATACTTTGGGTTTACATAAATATATTGCTTTTATTAAACATTCACCCACTAGTTTTAGCATCTTTTGCTGATTCTTTTCTGAATAGGTATTATTGGATGGTTGTCAAAAGGTGATTTTCTAATTTTAGCACTGATAATTATTAGCGTTCATTGCTACTGCTCTGTCATTACTTCTATGTCCTCTCCTCTCAGTGGGTATAGCTAGGAAATGTGCATCTAACATACATTTACACACTCAAATAAATACACACGTCATCTATCTACATTGAAAACCTTGAGTTCATACTCATTCTTCCAATTACAGGCCAACAACACAGGATTTATTCTAATTTCTCCCCTTCCACATTTCTACCTTCCTTCTCTGTCAGTGAGAAAACTGTTTTTCATTGTCATACGGGAGTATTTACTTAATTGGTCCATTACCCTGCATTTACCCAATTTTCCAACCATGGGAAGCCACAGCACATACTCAGACTGGCGTGACAACCAAGTCTTCCTGAGGTAGGAGAGAGCCTTTATAAGCTCTTTCTGATTACCCATGTACCCATTAGAGGTTAAGATATTTCCTTTTATTAATGTCTGCCTTCAAATTTAATAGAAAAGCAACTCTGTATCATTAACATTTTTGATAAACTTTAATTCATTTTGTGTTTTAACACCCCAAACCCAATTCTTCTAGTTCTGGATTACTCTTGCATATTTACTTGTTGTTAGATTCCCTCTTTACATGTGGTCCTTTAAAAGCTGGGCTCATTTGAGAGAACTCAATATAATTAAATGGGTTTCTTTAGATTTTTTTCCTTTTTGTTCTCTTTGGAATAAATTTTGCCTGCACAGTTAAAATCATGGTTTATAGAACATCCCAACATGCATAAGCTACTTTCCTTTTCACACTCTCAGTCTTAACTTTCCTCTGAACATTTTGATAATTCCCTTCTTAAAGTCTAGGATATCGAAATGACTGCCAAATATTTCCCTCTTTGGCTATTAATAGTGTGACAATATAATTTATCATAAAATCCTTGACACTTTTGATATTGAGAGAGGCAGCTGTTAGTAATAATTAAGTCAGGACAGCAGGCATAAGCTTAAAGTGTTCCAGGAATACTGAGACACATGGTCACCTTAGCTACAATGAGCTCTAAAATGACAGGACCTCCTTTTCCCAAGAATTTCATCACTTCAACTGTGGCAACTAATTCCTTGCTAGGAATGCATTATCCACCTTTTTCATCTGGACACATGGCTTATAAGTAGATGATACATTGTTTTCTTTTCTACTAATTTCTTTTATTGAAGCATAGAGTAAAATTCGCCCTTTTTGGGTGTACAGTTGTATAAATTTTGACATTCTCATCTTGTCATGTAGCCACCATCAAAAGCAAGATACAGAACATTTCCAGCAACCCCCAAAATTCTCTCATGTCCATTTGTAGTCAAACCCTTCACACCTGTCAACCCCAAATGCTATCAACCATCGATCTGTTTTCTGTCCTTATGTTTTCCCCATTTCCAGAGTATTATATCAATGGAATTATACAATTTGTTGTCTTTTGAGTCTGTCTTCTTTCACTTAGGTTATTGCATTTGAGATTTATCCATGTCATTACATATTTCACTAGGTCATTCTTTTTATTGTGGAGTAGTCTTTTATTGTGCAAATGTACCACAGTTTATTCACAAAATGATGGTCATTTGAGTTGTTTCAAGTTTTTGGCAATTCTAAATAAAGCAGCTATAAACATTTGCATACTGGCAATTCTATGGACATGTTTTCATTTCACAAATACCTAGGAGAGAGATTTTTGGTCATATGGTAAGTAAATGTGTAATTTTATAAGGAACTGCCAAGCTGTTTTCCAAAGTGGCTGTACCATTTTGTACTCATACCTGCAAAGTGGGAGAGTTCCCAGTGCCCTGCATCCTTGCCAGCACCTGATATTGTGATTTTTTAAATTAGTCATTCTAATAGCTGAGTAGTGGTATCATATTGTGGTTTTAATTTGTACTTCTCTAATGATGTGAAGCAACTTGTCATGTGTTTATTTGCCATCTGTATATCATCTTTGATGAAGTATCTTTTAAAATCCTTTGCCTTTTTTATTGGGGTGCATATTTTCTTGTTATTGAATTTTGGAAGATTTCCAGAAAGTATATTCTGGATTCCAATCCTTATTAGCTATGTGTTTTGAAAATATTTTCTCCCAGTCTATGGCTTGCCTTTACATTTCCTTAATTGAAGAGCAGAGCTTTTACTTTCTTTTCTCTTACAATTTCACATTTTGTGTTCTAAGAAATTTTTGCCTAACCCAAGGTTGCACAGATTTTCTCCAATGTTTTCTTCTAAGGTTTTCATTTAGGGCTTTGCATATGGTGCAAGGTATAGGTTGAGGTTAACTTCTTTTTTTTTTGCACATGGATGTCAAATTATTCTAGCAACATTTGTTCTTTCTCAATTACATTTCTTGGTGCATTTGTCAATAATTAATTGACCTTATTTGGGTAGACCTATTTATAGGCTCTCTATTCTGGTTAATTGTTCTATGTGCTTATTCATTGGCAAAGACAACATTGATATTATTATTGTAGCTCTATAGTAAGTCTTGAAATCAGATAGTATGATTTCTCCAACTTTGTTGTTTCATTAATATTTTGCATTTTTCAGCAAATCTTGTTATAGTCATATGTAAATACTACATGTTTTATGTTGCCATTGTAAATGATACTTTCAAAAGTCAAAACTTCCAATGTCTCATTGCTATTATGTAGAAATACAGTTTCATTTGTGTATTGACCATCTATCCTACAATCTTGCTATGCACACTTATTAAGTCTAGCAGCCTCTTTTTTTTGGTAAAATCTTTGTGCAGTTCTTCATAGACAATCATTTTGTCTGAGAATAGAAACAATTTTCTTTATTTCCTCTCAACATGTGTATCTATCATTTCCTTTTTTTCCTCTTGCTCTGGCTAGGATATCCAGTATGATGTTGATGAAGGCTGGTGGAAGAGGACATTTTTGCCTTGCATGACCTTATGGAGAAAGCATTCAGTTTTTCCCATTAGTTGATGTTAGTCATAGGCTTTATGCAAATGCCCTTTATCAAGTTGATGAAGTTCTCTTTAATTCTTAGTGTTAGTTTTTATCATGAATGCATGTTGCATTTTGTAAAACAAAAAAATGTTTTCTCTACTTCTCTTGACACATTATTTGTTTTTTCTTCTTTAGTCTGTTTATATAATGAATTATATTGATTGAGTTTCACATATTGAACCAATCTTGGATTCCCAGTAAAAAATCATTTGTTTATGGATTACCATTTTTATATATTGCTAGATTCAATTTGGTAATATTTAGTTGTGATTTTTTTTGCATCCATGATCATGATGGATATTGCCAGTATTTTTCTTGTAATGTTTTTGTCTGGTTTCGGTTAAGGTGGTAATTCCTTATAAAATGAGTTGGGAAGTTTACTTTTTCCTCTATTACTAGAAGAATCGGTGCAGAATTAGTATTATTTCTTCCTTCTGTGTTTGATAGAATTTATTAGCAAAGCCACCTGGGGCTAAAGCATATGATATCCATTAGATGATGAACCACAGGACAAATAGCAAAAACTCGAAAGATTTGAGAGCCACTCATCATCATCATCTTCCACCTTAAAGGTTTTTTACTTGTTTATCCCTGCACTTCCATCTTTTAGATTCTAAGTTACTATTTATGTCACTCTTTAACAAGTTATCTTGAAAGTATTTTCATAGACTCTACTTACCATCTTGTGTATAATCAGGTTACTGCTTATTATTTACTATCAAATAATTCCAGGGAACTTTACCAATTTGTGAGGTTAAATGAATTGCTCACAATGGCAAAGGTGATTGCAGTGGAGATAACATTTAAACGCTGGTTTTTCAGTTCAGTTCAGTTCTTTGAATTATGCCACCTCTGATCTAAGGGCTACCTAATATGAGCCAAATATTTGCTCCACTTTGCTTGTATTGGAGAAAGTCTAGAATTTAAACATTTATTTTTAAAAAGCCACATTTTCTGAACTAGATTTACACCTGCATTTTTATAATAAGCCTATCTGTATGTGTGTTACTGTCATGTAACCTATTTTCCAAAGAAATTGGAAGAGAAAATTGAGAGAACCATGTTCATTTTGGAAAAAGTTGAGGTTCTTGAATCGTTGTTTGAATGATTATAAAGGCCTTTAAAAGTGAATCTATACCTTGTTCTGAAGAACCATGATCCAATGGAAAGAACTGTAACTTAATGATATGGTAAACTAAAGGATTGATGGCCTAAATGGGTACAAATATTTAGTTCCTCTCTCATACTGTTAGGATAAACTATAAACTTTAGTTTACTCATTCTCCATCTGAGGTTTGGCTTTGAGCAAATTGCTCATTTAGTGTTGGAATGCATAGCATTGCTCTTTCCTTTACCCTTGGTGTTTTTCCTTCCATGGCAGGGGAGAAGAATGATTTAATCTTTATTTTATGGCTTGTCATGAATATGTCAGTTTTTCTGTTCTCATATAACTAAGAGTCATGAGGTGGGTGATATTTGGCAAACATATAACAATGACCTAAGAACTTTATCTGGTAAAAATTGCTAAAATCTTGATCCAGAAACCCAACCAAGTCCTAGGTTTAAAAACTGTGAGCAAACCTCTATCATAATTTTTGACAATACAATTTGGTTGGCTGTAAATAAACTTGGGATAAATGGATAGAGGAAGAGTTGGTAAGTGAAAATAATTGGTTCTAATGAAATAAAACATTAAGGTGTGAATTTGGGATCCTCAGTCTTGCTTGGTTTAAAGATTAAGTGTCAAGATGGCTATACTATGACCTTGCTTTGCTTCAGTTCCTTACACTAAATTAAGGGATAGTGATGGATGTCCCTCTCTATGTAACAAATATATTTAACAAATAATTTTAACAAATGTAAAATATTATTATGAAAACCAAGTCATCTTATGAACACACCTATAGCAGGAGAATAAAGGAGGAAGATAGTAATATGGATAATTCTAAATAGTTTTTAAAGAACTCTTCAATCCTTGGGTCAGTTTGGATAGTGAGAGAAGTGGAGAATTACAAGGGGTTATGGATTTCATTACTACTTGCTCAGTGATGGAGAGGGAGGAAAAGCATGTTCAATCTCTCACCCATCATCTTATATCTCTAGTCCTAGCCTAATAGAAAGTCAAGAAGACCAGCTTCCTTTATCAGTACCTTGTATTCCTAGTCAGATAGAATGGACCAAGTGAGAGTAATTTTTGTGTCTTCCCCCAAGGTTTCTTAAGACTCCTAATCTTTGGCTTTGTAATGCTTTGTATCACTTTGGGTATATGAGATTTGCCTTACAAATGTGTTTCCTGAGCACAAACCAAATGATAGTAAAGGGAGTGTGTGTAGGCTACAAATTTTAGCAAAATTTTAAAATTCTGCTGTGAGAGGAACAAATTCTTTAAAGATATGTATCGCTCCAGAACATCAAAAAATAAAATAAAATAAAATAAAATAAAATAAAATAAAATAGTACTGTTGAAGGTGTTTCCACCTGTGTAACCTTGGGCAACTCTCTTAAACTTTTTCATCTGAATTTCCTCATGTGTATTCTGAAGAGCTTGAACTTCCTGATCTCTGTTGTCCCCTGTGATCTGAAAAAGCTGTGGTTTTGTGTTTTAGGGGCATAAAAAGTTAGGAATGCTGACCTTTGAGCTTTGAGACAAGAGATATGGGAGTGTGATTTGGTTGAAGGACTAAGACCAAATACCAAAAGCTAAATATATTGTGCATGAAAGACTTGAATTTGTGGCTGTTTCTGCTGATCAGTAAGGAAGAAAAGTCTTACAGGGTAAGATTTTTCTTTATTTAGCCCACAATGTGGATGTTTTAAAAATGCAGTCATGTGGAAGATTTATATTCTGGTGAAGACAGAAGATCAGATAAGTACATGTATATGATTCCAAATGAAATGTGAAGAGAAAGAATTATTAAAGGTCAAGTCACCTTCCCCGTATTTCACAAAAAAGATAGTATTGGGAGAGGATTCCAACAGTATTTTTAGGGGAAAAAAACATGAAACCATATTCTTAGACTCAGTGCATAAAAATATAATACAGAAAGTTTTTTTTCCTATACACCTGTTATTTTTATAGGGGTCCTAGTTTGGGCTGATTCTTTCTTTTTTTTTTTTTGAATCTGAATATGTTTATTAACAAAAATATACATATATTGGGGACACATGCTCAGTTTTTTTTTAAACTAGTGGGGTGAAAAGCAGAAACAAACAAATAAATAAGTAAATATGGAAATTCTTGCTCCAGGGAATTCAATTTCCAGTTCCTTTGTATTGGAGAAGAAAGGGTCACATAAATTGTTCTCTTCTTTTAGTGATATATATGCATTGAGCTCTGCTTAAAAGCAGTGAGATTTTGAAATGTTGAAACCATTTTTCAAAACAATCTTATACTGTAATCCAACTAAACGCAAAATGTACCCGATTGCAGTATTTATTTATTTATTTATTTATTTATCTAATCTATCTTTATAGGGAAGTTGTGGGTTTACAGAACAGTCATGCATAGAAATACAGGATTCCCATAAACCACCGTACCACTAACACTTTGCATTGCTATGGAACATCTGTTACAACTGACGATAGCATGTTTTTAAAATAATTTTACTACTAATTAATACTATACATTTTTTTGTTGTTGTTATTTTTTTGGCTAGGGGCTGCAATTAACATCTTAAAACAATCTAGTCTGAATTGAGACCATCTTAATTCTAATTGTTTTTAAAAACTTTGCTCCAGTATAGCTTCATTCCCTCTCCTACTTTGTATTATTGTCATACAAATTACATTTTTATACATTATAGCCCTATCAACATAGGTTTATAATAATTACCTTATGTAGTTGTCTTTTATATCAGATAGGAAAAGAAAAGAATGTGGATTTAAGTTACTATCTAATGTTTTCCCTCTCAGACTTAGGAGGAAGTAGTTCTTATAAAGCAGGTCTACTTAGCAACAAATTCTTTGTTTTTGTTTATTTAGGAATGTCTTAATTTCTCCTTCATTTTTTTTTCTTTTCTTTCTTTCTTTCTTTTTTTTTTTGAGGATGTACCAGGGATTGAACTTGGGATCTAGTACATGGGAAGTAGGCACTCAACCACTGAACTACAACCACTCCCTCTCCTTCATTTTTTTAAAAAACAATTTATTGAATTATGTCATTCATACACAAACATACATAAACTATAAGTGTTCAGCAAACGTCATGAACTTACAAAACAAACATGCATGCATAACATCATTCAGGGCTCCCACACATCAGCCCCCCCCAAACACCCTGCATTGTTGTGACACATTTGTTAAAAAATCATGAAAGAGCATCGTCAAAGTATTACTACTAACTATAGTCCATATCTTCTTCCCTTATACATTTTTTTAAGGATTTATTTACTTATTTACTTTTATCCATTTTCACTGCCCCCCGCCCCCGTTTTTGCTGTTTCTGTGCCCATTCACTGGGCAACTCTCTGTGTCCGTTTCCTGCCCTCTCGTCTCATCCTTCACCTCCTGTTTTAACTGGGATTTGATCCTCGGAGTCTCAGATGTGGGAGAGAGGCATCCTACTGCCTGTGCCACCTTAGTTCCTGGTTTTTTGGTATGTCTCGTCTTGGCTCTCCCTTGTGTCACTCTCCTCTTGTGTCACTCTCCTGTTACATCATCATCTTGCTGCGTGGCTTGCGGGACCTGATGGTGCACCCGCACACGGGGCCTGACGGCTCACCTGCTAGTGGAGCCTGGCAGTCCACACACGCACAGGGCCTGGAGGCTCACCCACTCGTGGGGCCTGGAGGCGCACCCGCTCTCAGGGCCTAGTGGCCTTCACACCTTCTATATTTCTCTTTTTTTAATTTTTACCAGGAGGTCCTGGGGATCAAACCCAAGTCCCTCCATATGGGAGATGGATGCCCAACCACCCGAGCCACATCTGCCCCCCTGCTATATCTCTTAAGGTTGACCAAACATACCCAAAGTTACAGTCTTTTTCCATACAGGATGGTCATATAATAAATCAGGCTTAGTTTATCACCAGCATTCCAAAAACCAGACCTAGGGAGAAAAACTAGGTCTGGAGGCAAATGCATGGTTTTTAATATAGCGAATGTTTAGCCTACCCTGATTATCACAAAATCAGGACAGCGAGAATATTCACAGCTGATTCTTGATCAAAGCTAACTTAGACATGACTGAGGCTCTGTGGGAATTTGGTGGAATTCATCTTCCAGGTGCTTCTTTGCAAGAAAAATTGAGGATATTTTTATGTAAAGAACTCATCCTTAGGGAATCAGAAGTCAGACAGATGAACTGACCCAGCCCAGCCTCAGTCATCAGAGGGATGGGATTATTTTATATTTGTTTTGGTATCTGTTACAAAGCTATGTTCCTGAGCTCAGAATGCAGAATAAAAATGGAAGGAACTGTTTTCACTAAAAACTATTTATGATATGAGTGTCCAATAAAGCACTGAGTAGATTTTATCAGACAAGATGTTATACTAAAGAGGAGAAGACATATTGTCTCTTAATTAGCATTGAAGAGTGTGCCTCCTGTCCATCAATAGCTACTGTGTGTAATATGGTAGGTAGTGGAGATGCTGCAAAATAGGGCTGAGCCAAGGCAGAGGTGCCTTGTGGCAGTGGGAAGTACTCAAGAGGCTGTAGTGGAGGTGAATGGCAAACAAGGCTGCAATGCCCAGGACACTGGATATAGAACATGCTTCATGAAAAATCAACAGAGAAGATTTGAGCAAAACAGAAAAAAATGGCACATCTCATTTGGAAATCATTCATGAGACCACCTTGAAAACTCCTTGAATTAACCAGGAAAGACTTTGTTGAGTGATGGAAACTTTGCATTAACAGAGTGGGCTATACCAAGAACATGGGGAATGCATACACAAAAATTGAATGATTAGTAGAATATAATGCAAAAGACAAGTAGCATATGAATATCAAAAAGGGGGATGGACCAGCAGATACAATGGAAAGTACACTAGCCTGAAATAGAAGACCTAAATTTTTATTCCATCTTAATCAACTATGTATCATTGGACAAGTAGAAGGCAGTATAACATTGTGACTAACAACACAAACTTTTGATTCTGACATTATTGGTATAACCGGATATTAAAATGGCATGCTGTATCAATTCACATATGGTTTGGCTGTATGTGACAGAAAACTAAAATAACAAAAAATGTATTTTTTTCTGTGTTAAAGAAGCCAAGAGGTAAAGAAACCCAGATGTGACTTGGTAGTTCTACAAACTCTTTAAGGATACTGGCCTCTTTCAGCTTACAATTCCTCCATCCCTAGTGTTTATCATGATCATAAAGATGGCTCCAGGCTTCACATCTGCATTCTAAACAGGAATTTGGAAGGAGATATAAACAGCTACCTTTTAAGGAAGATTTCCAGAAAGTGCCACTAACACCTCTCCTAATATCTCATTGACCAGAATTTATTTACATGGGCACACCAAGCTGCAAGAGAGGTTATAAAATGAAACCTTCTATCTTGGAATCTATATACTCTACTGAAAACTGGGGTTTCCTATCACCAGGAAAAAGGTTAGAGTAGATACAGAGGTAGACAATAACAGACTCTCATGAATTTATGGGAACATACAGTGTATATTTTCTGCTGGTAGCCCAAAGGTCCAGGATGGTCCAAAAGGCTTCAGCAGAATGAATCTGGTGGGATAGGGACTGAAGAAATAGTCTTCAATAATCAGTTGGAAAAGAAGCATATGACTATTTTGAGGGAATTATAGCTGCAATATTTCCATTGATTTGCCTGAATGTTTCCCCAGAGAAAATTATCAGAAACTTCTGCAAAGGCCAGAAGAACTAATGAGCATAGGTGATTTTCAAGAAAGACCTTTTCCATCCATCTTGATTCCTAGAGAAGCGAGTATTTTCTAGTGAATAGGGAAGAAAAGAGAAAAATTAATGTCTGTCCCCCCAATACAAACTATCTACCTTCAGAATTCCTGATCCAAGACAAGTGGAATATCTAACTTTGAGTGAAGTTCACTGTTTTTGGCTATTAGACTAGGGATATAAGTTACTGAACTTAGATTGGTTTGGGTATTTAAATGAGTAGAATATTACTTATTATTGCAAAGTGGAAAAAAAAATCTATGGGGCCTGCTCACATTTTCATCCATGGGTAGGGAAAGTTAAAACAAAAACAAGCCCTCCAGTGAAGATTTTAAGAGACAGAGTGTCAAAAATAAATTTCCTGACTGAGGCAATTTTCTTTTAATAATGGATTTGCATCTGTGCAAAACCTACAAAATAAGAATAATACTACATTTCATTTATTCAAAGATGGACATTATATTGTTATAATTGAATTAGCATTATATATTTCTTTTTTTAGTAAAATATTGGTGCTCTTACAATAAAAATATCTTATTTTGATGAAATATAATAATTGAACTCTTTGCATATCTTTGTGAGATTTAAATTATAATTTGTAAAAATTGCTAAACACCATACATGGCATGTTGTCAGTATTCCAAATTTTAGCTATTAGCATTATCAGTGTTGTCAATCAAAACTCAGGGGTCTTAATTTCTATACATGCAAAATGGGTTGAAATTCTCTAATACCCCATCTTTGTTTCTACAAAAGTCATAGAGACTGTGAATGATGCAGTAAAAGACAAAGCTATGATAAAAACCCAAATAAACATTTTTCAATAGCTGGGAAAATTTAGCACAGGATAATCAAATTCTCATTAGATTAAGAAGGAATTAAAAATATTATTGAGTTCCAAAAAGACAGAACCTTATGTTTCCTTTTGTTTTAGGAGGTACCAGGGATTGAACCTGGGACCTTGTACATGCGAAGCAGGGAGTCAACCTCTAAGGTACCCCTGCTGCTCTCTACATTTCCATTTTAAAATGTGAGAGTGACTATGTAAAAATATTTTATAATGGGTATGTGTGTGTGTGTAAGTTTGAGATTATTTATGAATCCCAAAAAGAGAAATATTATCTTTGTAAACTAATCTATTCCTCCAGGTGTGATACCCTTTGATTGTATTAAATTAAAAGGTTTTAAGTTTATTTGGTAAAATCAATTGGCGGCTTTTGATTCTACCAAGTCTGTGGGGCATGACTCAAGTTGAGTCCCCTCCCCATTGTTGGGCTTATATAAATGGACACTCACTCAGGAAGACACACAGGAAGAGAAAGAAAGCTCTGTCATGTTTGATCCTGGGGCCCCTGGGAGAAATGAGCCATTCACCTGAGAGTTTGCAGTTGAAGAGAACAGAGCAGCTGAGCAGTTGAGAAGGCCCAGAAGAAACAAGCACTATGCCAGAGACTGACATGGGAAGTGCTGAAATACCAGGCAGAGATCATCAGTGACCATCTTGCCTCAACATGTGGCAACTGACTTTGGTGAGAAAGCAGCCTTGAGTTGGATTCTTTAGGGTCTTGTAACAACTGTAAGCTTCTACCCCATATAAATACCCTTTATAAATGCCAACAGATTTCTGGTACTTTGCATCAGCACCTCTTTGGCAGACTAATACAGGGGAAATTAAGCCCAAGACTTTAAAGGACAAATCAGATTGTTTTAGTTCCCTAGGGATGCTGTAACAAAGTTCCACTGGCTGCTTGGCTCAAACAACAGAAATTTATTGTCTCATAGTTCTGGAAGCTAGAAGTTTGAAATCAAGATGCTGTCAAGACCATGCTTCCTCTTAATGGAGAGAATCCATTCCATGCCTCTCTCCTGGCTTCTTGTGGGTAGCTGGCAATTCATGGCATTCCTTGGTTTGTGGCAGTATAACAATCTTTGCCTCCATCACATGGCCATTTCTCTCTCTGTCTCTGTCTCTGTCTCTCTCTCCATCTGTCTGTCTCTCTCTTACTGACTTTGTCCAAATTTCCTCTGCTTAAAAGGACACCAAGCATATGAATTAAAGGTCCATCTCATCTTAACTAAAAACACCTTTAAAGATACTATTTTCAAATGTGGCTGCATTCATGGGACTAGGGGTTAGAACTTGGACTTATCTTTTTGGGAGACACAATTTACTCTGTAATATTGATATCCAGATATTATGAAGAGAAAAAAACTAAGTTAAAATATGGAAAATTTATAAACAAATGGTAAATTGTGTATAATTAGAGCTAAGTATATGAGAGACATTATTAAGCAACAATAAATGCATTAGATAATGACATTCTATAGTGTGCAAATAGTAAAGGATTGAGGGTGATAGTGAGTTTAAGAATGAAGACGGAGAATTTATGGCAATAAAAGACAAGGATTATAGTTTCTTTAAGAAGTGTTTTAAGAAAGAATAATATACTGAAACAGAGCAATGAAAAGGAAGCAGTTTCTAAGAAATCTCTAAGCACCAGGAACTGTGCTAGAAGCTTGGAAAAAATTATTATTTCATGCAATCCTCTCATCAAACCATTTGCTTTAGGCATAGCTACTAAATGGCAAAGCTGGATTTGAAGCCAAATTTTTCTGGCTCCACATGCAAAGTTTCCCTCCCACTCTGTTGGATGAAGAATGTGGACTTATGCTACAGTTTCAGTCATTGGCTAAAGATAAAAATGATCTAACAGCAGGTATCTTGGTTCAGGACATGAGCAACAGAATCATGATATGATAAAATGATATAGACTCTGATGTTCTTATTTCTGAGATCAGAACGACTTCTGAGGTTTAGCTAAACAATCTTTTGGCTGCTATTTTCATTGACATATGAGAGAAAGGTAGAATAACTAGCAGAATGAAGCAATAGTTTTAAATAAATGTAATTTTTAAAAGGATGGAGGGTGAGGATTAGAATCTAGGGAGCAATGGCATCATCAAGCATAAATGGCCTGATTTCTCCAGGGATCTGGTTGCAGAAACAACTGAAGGGGTAGAGCATAGAAAATCTCAGGGAGGGATTTTTGTTACTAGAAGATGTAGATGGGTACTGTGTGAGCTAAAGAGAAACCATAACATGTGCCAACAAAGGGAAACTGACCAAGTATTTGGCTGTTTACAAGGAAAAGCTTTTGCTGAAACACAAAGAAATGATATGCCAGAGCAGCTGCTGAAAAACCTTACATATCAATGTAACCAGCTTTGGCCTACTTTGGTAAACAGAAATGCAAAGAGACAAGAAGAGTTAATATATATCAAAGGAAAAAAAAATTCTGACTTACTCTACAAGATAATTAAGAAATAGTGGTAATGCTACTTTGATAGACTAATAAACTAATGGAATAGAATAGAGAGACCAGAAAGAAACCATGCTAGTTCATGACAAAGCTGCATGGCAGAGCAGTAGGGAAATGACAATCTTTCCATTAAATGATGCTGTGTCAATTAGACATCCACATGGAAAAAAACCAACACACCAGGAGTCATTGGATGCTTGTTGTTTAAGCAAATCCATTTTGTGATATTTGTCATAGCAGCTCTGGCAGACAGAGACAGTTTTTGTTACCAGAAAGTTTTTGCTTCTATTACCATATCAAAAAATATGGAAGTGGTTTGGAAATTGGATGGTGGGTAGAGGATTTCAGAATTTTGAGGCTCTTGATAGAAAGGAGCTTAGATTGCTTTAAAGAGACCATTAGCAGAGATACGGCTATTATGGGCTTGTCTGGTGAGGGCTTACAAATAAGTAAGAGCTATAAAGAAAGCTTCTATTTTCTTACAGAATACATATATCAACATGAATAGAATATCAGTAGAAATGTGGACATTAAAAGTACTTCCCATAAGGCTTAGAAGGAAATGATGAATGTGTTATTGAAAACTGGAAGAAAAGCAATCCTTGTTATAAAGCAATAGAGAACTTGGTGAAATTGTATTCTGGTGTTGGATGGAAGGCAGCAGATGTTATCAATGAACTTGGATATTTAGCTGAGGTGGTATCCAAGCTATATGTGGAAGATATGACATGGTTTCTCCTTGCTGCTTATAATAAAATGTCAGAGGAAAGGGATAAAGAGAGTACTGAACAGTTAAGTTGAAATGGACCAGCAATTGATGATTTAGAAAATCCTCAGACTATCCACATAGCTTGCTCTGAGACTAGGGTGAAAAACACCTCTCTCAGGGTCCTCCCTGAGCTCCCAGGAAGTGAAACCCCAGAAAATGGGGCCCCACATGAGGTATAGCTGAACCACCATTTGCTAAGGAGACTAGGTGCATGGCTCCTGGATCCGGTCAGCCATTACAGAGAAAGTCAGGAATGGAAATGCATTTTCCAAGGAAGGATCTAAGGAAAGTTCTATTGTCTGAATGTTTGGACCCCTCTGAATTTCATGGAAAACTGATAGTGTTTTTAAGAATTTTGTATGAACAGAAACATGCCAGTCTGGACTGAGAGGGACAGAGATGGGGCAAAATGAAGGAAAGGTGAATTCAAGGGCAGAACCAGAAACGGAGGTCTGGACCAAAGACACCTTCTCAGGCCAAGAAAGAGGAGCTCCCATCCTGGCCTTCGCATAAGGTGGAGCTTGTGTCCGAGCATTTGGAGGGGCAGGCTTTCCACCCCACTAATTGGGGAGAATTTGACCACCACTCCAATGGTCAGAAAGGGTGAGGCCTGTATCCCATAGTTTGGGGAGAAGTTGGCTGACACCCCAGCACTTGGAAAAGGTGAGGCTGCCTCTCCAGCAGGCCTGCAGGACAAAACATCAATATACAGATGACTGTCAGATGTTGGAATCTAGTAGAGTTTGGGACCTGTAACCCTTGTTTTTCACCTAATTTCTCCCTTCTGGAATGGGAATCTCTATCCTATGCCTGTCCCATCCTTGTCTTTTGCAAACAAATACCTTGTTTTTGAGGTTTCACAGATTAGCAGACAGAGAGGAATTTTGCCCCAGGACAGACTATATCCATAACCTATATTGATGATGCTTGTAATTAGAGGCTTTTCAGATATTGGGATGGAGTGAATATATTTTGCACGTGGGGGGAAAGCTGTCTTTTTGGGGTTTCAGAAGGCAGACTGTGGTAGATTGAATTATATACCCCAATGGTAAAACATGTTCTAAATATTAATCTGTATTCCCTTGGGTATGAGCTCATTTATAATATATATCATAAGTTAAAGTGTGGGCTCATTTATGAACAGGCTCTTCTAAGATCCTCTAGAAGTGTCACCACCTGTTATGGTGGACCTTAATCTATTTTACTGGAGTCCTTTCTAAGTCAAAGAAATTTGGATGCAGGAGTCAGAAAAAGCCTCAGGAGGAAACCAAGGACCTTGTCATGTGACCAGATGCAAAAATTCAAGCCACGAACCCCCAAGGATTGTGGCAAACCAGCACCAGAATGCTACAGATTTTGGGAAGAAAGCATTGCCTTACTGATGCCTTGATTTTGGACTTCATGCCTTCAGAACCAAGACACAATAAATGCTTGTTGTTTAATCCATCCCAAAGTGTGGTATTTGTCATAACAACTTTGGCAGACCAAGATAACAATAAAGATTCCAGAAGATAATATAAGAGAATATCTTCATTACCTTGGATAGACAAAAATTTCTTCAACAGGACACAAAAAACACTAACCATAAAGGAGACAATTGGTAAATTAGACTACATTAAATTAAAGATTTTTTTTTCATCAAAAGATACCAATCAGAAGTGAAAAGTCAAGTTTAATCAGGGAAGAAGACATTTGCTGTATATTTGACAAGGTTCTATACCTATAACTAACAAAGAATATGTAAAGAACTCTGATGAATGAATACAGAAAGGTCAGATAATTAAGTAGAAAAGTGGGTAAAAGATTGAACAGGGACTTCACACACACACACAAATCAGTTGGTCTAAAAACATAGGAAACGCTGCTCAACCCCATCAGAAAACTGGAAAATAAAAATGAAAATTTCAATGAGATACTACTAACACCTTTCAGGATGCCAAAGAAACAAACAATAAAGCTAAGAATAATTAGTACTGATGTGTATGTGGAGCAACTGGAACTATTGGTGGTAAAATCTTTTTTGGAAACTGGAAGAATTTATTGAAATTGAAAAGACACATTCATATGACCTAACAATTCCTCATCTAGGTATATATCCAATAGAATCTATACACCAAAGACAGGTTCAAGAATTTTTATAGAGACATAATTGATAATAGTGAAAACTTTGGAAATAACTCAAATGCCTAGAATGGATAAATAATTTGCAGTATATTCATACAATGGAATAACATACAGAAAGTAAATAGTGACTGCTATAGGTATAAACATGGATACATCTGATAAATGTAATGCACATGAAAGAATCAGTTCTCAAAACAATATATTAAAGAATCCATTCATGCAAAGTTCAATAACAGACCCTACTGATTTATAATATCAGGAGTTATGATAGAAGTTACTTTTGTGGAAGAAGGCAGGGTGGTAATTGGGAGAAGTTCGAGCTACTAGGATGCTGTGAAAATACTTTTTCTTGACTTGGTTAGTAGTGACCTGAGAGAGATAACTTTGTGATAATTAATTAAGATTTATATTTACGATATGTTTATATTTCTAATGCACATAGTCATATTTTTTCTACAGTGGGCACCTATTAATTTTACATAAAAAGTAGTATGCTATTAGTATATACCAAGGACTACCTGTGGAAACTCAGGCTATATCTGCTCTCCCACTAGTACACATTACGGACAACATAGAATTGAAACCGGAAAGAACTACAGGTGATTTCTCTTTCTTATATTAAAGGTGGTTAAACTGAGGAACAGGGAGGTTAAACCCAAGATCACGTACCTAGTTTGCAGGAGCCCAGGGTCAAGAGCACCATTGTCCAGTTCAGTATCCACTAGCTATATACGTAAAATGCACATTAGATTTTTAATTTTTTATTTATTTTTTTCTTTATTAGAGAAGCTGTGCATTTACAGAATAATCATGCATATTCCTATATACAACACTATTATTAACAATTTGCATTGGTGTGGAACATTTCTTACAATTGAGGAAAGCACATTTATATAATTTTACTATTAACTACAGTCCATGGTTTAATTTAGATTTCACTATGTAGTGTAGTTCCATGGATTTTTAAAAAAAAATTATTCTGTTACTATATATACATATATATAATCTAGCATTTCCCCCTGGTAATCAGGCATATATGTTATAATAATTCAGATATATATCCAGTGCTATTAATTGCATTCACAATGTTATAATACCACCATCATCCATTACCAAAATATTTCCATCATTCCAAATTGGAACCCAGTGTATTATAAGCCTTAACTTCCCATTCCCTATCCCCACCCTATCCCCTGGTAACCCATGTTCTAAATTCTGACTCTATAAGCTTGTTTATTCTCATTGTTTTGAATCAGTGACATCATACAATTTGTGTCCTTTTGTGTCTGACTTATTTCACTCAGCATGATGTCCTCAAGGTTCATCTATGTTGTCACATGTATCAGGACTTCATTCCTTTTTACAGCTAAATAATATTCCATTTTATGTATATACCACTTTTCATTTATCCACTCATTGACTCTTGGGGTGTTTGCATCTTTTGGTAATTGTGAGTACTGCCGCTATGAACATCAGTGCATACATATCTGTTCAACTCCCTGCTTTCAATTCTTTTTGGTTTATACCTAGTAGTGGAATTTCTGGGTCATATGGTAGCTCTATACTTAGCTTTCTGAAGAACCACCAAACTGTCTTCCACAGTGACTGTACCATTTTACATTGCCACTAGCAATGAATGAACATTCCTATTTCTCTGCATCCTCTCCAACACTGGTTAATTTCCATTTTTAATAGCACCTTTTCTAATGGATGTGAAATGGTATCTCATGATGGTTTTGATTTGCATTTCCCTGATGGCTAATGATGTTGAGCAAACTTTCATGTGCTTTCTGACCATTTGAATATCTTCTTTGGAGAGATGTCTATTCAATTCTTTTGCCCATTTCTTAATAGATTGTTTGTCTTTTTGTTGTTAAAGGATTTCTTTTTATATTCTGGTTATTAAACCTATTGGATAAGTGGTTTCTAAATATTTTCTCCCAAAGTGTAGGTTGTTGTTTTAATTTTATGATAATGTCCTTTGAGATGCAAAAGTTTTTAATTTTGATGAGGTCCCATTTATCTATTTTTCCTCTTATTGCTTATTGTTTGGCTGTAAAGTCTAAGAATCTGTTACCTAACACAACATCCAGAAGTTGCTTCCCCAATTTTTTTCTTAGGAATTTGGTAGTTCTAGCTCTTATATTTAGGTCCTTGATCTATTTTGAGTTGATTTTTGTATATGGTGTGAGGTAGGGATCTTTCTTTTTAATTTTCTTTTTTCAAATGGAGATCCAGTTTTCCCAGCAATAGATTGTTAAAAGACTATTCTTTCCCATTTGAGTGGTCTTAATCCCCTTGTAAAAATCAGTTGGCCATAAATGTGAGGGTTGATTTCTGAGCTCTCAGTTCCATTCCTTTTGTCTATATGTCTGTCCTTGTGCCAGTACCATGCTGTTTTGTTTACTGTGGCTTTGTAATAAGTTTTAGTATCAGGAACTATGAGTCCTACAACCTAACCTTTCTTTTTCAAGATGGCTTTAGCTATTTGGAGCCCCTTACCCTTCCATATAAATTTGATGATTGGCTTTTCCTTTTATGCTAAGAAGACTGCTGAAATTTTGTTAGGATTGCATTGAATCTATAAATTGGTTTTGATATGATGGACATCTTAATGATATTTGGTCTTCTAATCCATGAACACGGAATGTCCTTGTTGCAGTTGGGCAATTTGATGTAATTATGAATTCCAGAAATATAATTGGATCATGCTTATAAACTGATCTGTTAATCTGGGCATGATTAAGTTATGATTAGGGCATTGACTGGGTCACGTCAGTAGGGCGTTGAGCCCCACTCCTTGGTGGTTGGGGAAATCAAATATAAAAGGCAAGGCAAAGAACAGAGTTGAAGCAGTTTTTGAGAAGCAGTTTTGATGTTGGAGAAAAGGCCCCAGAAGAAGAAAAGTGAGCCATTCACCTGATAGTCTACAGCTGACCTTGTGGAGGAACCAGAAGAGCTAAGCCTGGAGAGAAATGCAGCCCCGGGAAGAGAGGAACACAAGAAGCCTGAACCCTGGCAAATGTCGGCAGCTGTCTTGCTCCAACACGTGGCAATGAACTTTGGTGAGAAGAAACTTAATGGTTTATGGCCTGGTATCTGTGGACTTCTACCCCAAATAAATACCCTTTATAAAGACCAACCCATTTTTGGTATTTCACATTAGCACCCCTTTGGCTGACTAATACAGTCCTGCCATTTTTTTTAGGTTTTATTCGATTTATTTTAGTAATGTTTTATAGCTTTCTGTGTACAAGTCCTTACACCCTCGGCTAAATTTATTCTTAGATATTTAATTCTTTCAGTTGCTATTGTGAATAGAATTTTCTTCTTCCAACTGTTCATTGCTTGTGTATAGAAACACAATTTGTTTTGGGGTGTTTATATGGTACCCCACCACTTGCTGAATTCATTTACGACCTCTAGAAGCCTTGTTGTGGATTTTTCAGAATTTATGTATATAGGATCATATCATTTGCAAATAGGGAATATTTTCCTTCTTCCTTTCCAATTTGGATGCCTTTTCTTCTTTTTCTTGCCTAACTGCTCTGGCAAGTACTTCCAGTATAATGTTCAATAACAGTGGTGATAGTCAGTATCCTTGTCTTTTCCTAGATTTTGGTAGGAAAGCTTTCCGTCTTTCACCATTAAGTAATATATTAGCTGTGGGATTTTCATATATGCCTTTTATCATGTTGAGAAAGTTTCCTTCTATTCTGAGAGTTAAGTGTTTTTATCAAGAAGTTGTGCTTGGTTTTATCAAATGCCTTTTCTGCATCAGTTGAGATTATTATATGTTTTTTTCCCCCTTCATTGTGTTAATGTGGTATATTATGTTAATTGATTTTCTTATGTTGAACCAACCTTGCCTACCAGAGATAAAACCCACTTTATTATGGTATGTAATTCCTTAAATATGCAGTTGGATTTGGTTTGCTATTATTTTGTCAGGGATTTTTACATCTATAATTATAAGAGTTTGTTTTAGTTTCCAAAGGGCTGCCAAAGCAAACTACCAGAAATGTGTTGGCTTTTATCACCACAAAAAGCTTACAGTTCCAAGGCTGTGAAATCTCCAATGCACCATTAAAGATGTTTCCTCACCAAAGTCAGCTGTCACATGGGGAAGTAAGGTGGCCCTGATCTTTACTGAGGTCTCTGCCTTTTTGCTGCTGTAGGCAAACCTGGCATAGGGCTTGTCTCTTACCAGACCTCCTCTCTCAGTCTTGGCATCTCTACTTTCTTCCTGAGTTCAGCCATAAGCTATCAGGCATAGCAGGTCCAGCCTCTTGAGGGCTTCATGCATATGTGTTCCTGTAGTCTTTTTTCAGATGGCAGGGTAAAAAACAGTCCTTCCTTTTCTTTTGTCTGTGTGTGTATCTTCTATCTTTGTCTCCACTTCTATCAGACCCAGCCAGAGAGTGAAGACTCAACATGAATCATGGCCCACTGACATAGTCCAACCAAAAGCTCTAAAGTGATATAAATCTAATCAAAGGACCCTCAATTGAATTTATTGCAATCAAAGGGTACCATGCCCACAGAAATACATTAGTTTAAAAACATCATCTTTCTCTTTTTGGAATTCATAAAGTAATCTACCTTGTTGATATATGTTTGTAATTATTACATCTTCTCATTGAATTATCCCCTTTATCAATATATAATGACTGTCTTTTCCCTTTGTAACCTTTTTTGACTTAAAGTCTATTTTATCTGATATTAGTGTGGTCACCAGAGCTATCTTTTGGTACTTGTATGGTATATTTTTTTCCATCTGTTCACTTTCAACCAACTTGTATCTTAAATTTAAGGTGAATCTTTTATCAACAGCACGTAGTTGCAATATGCTTTTTATCCATTTGCTGATCCATCCCTTTTGGCTGGATAGTTTAATCCATTCACATTTAAAGTCACTATGATGATACTGGACTTGGTTTTGCCATTTTGCTGTTTAGCCTTTGCAAGTCTTATATATTATTTCCCTTACTTCTATTAATGCCTGCTTTTATATTAATTTGATTTTTTGTTTGTTGTACTATATTGAGTGATTTCTTCTTTCTATCTGGATGTATTTTTCATTTATTATCCTTGTGGCTACCATGGAGATAAATTTAACTTCACAAGTATATAACAATTATATTTGGTTTGATACCAACTTAACTTAAATAGCATGCAAATATACTTTTCCTACACACCTCTTCCCCCCACCTTTTTTTGTTCTTGTTACCTCTTGTAACTTTGTACATTGTATGTCTTAAACCATAGATTTATTATATTTTATGCATTTGCATTTTTGCGCCTGTAAGAAGTAAGAAGGAGAATTATATAAAAAATAACACACTACAATAATACTGGCATTTATAATTACTCAAATGGTTGCCTTTACCACAGATATTTATTTCTTTATGATGATTTGAAGCACTATCTAGTATCCTTTCCTTTAGCATTGTTTGTAAGTTAGATCTAGTGTTGTGGAACTCCCTCAGCTTTAGTTTATCGAGAATGTCTGAATCTTTCTCTCATTTTTGAAATAAAGTCTCTCTGGGTATAAAGTACTTGGCTGGCAGTTGTTTTCTTTCATTACTTTTAAGTATTTCAACCAATTTCCTTGCCTTCTATGGTTTCTGAAGTGACTCAATCTAATTGTCATTCCCTTGTACGTCACATGTTGCTTTTCTCTTGCAGCTTTCACAACTCTCTCCTTGTCCTTTGTATTTGTTAGTGTGGCCAGTATATTACAGGGTGTATTTTTCTTCATGTTTATTCTTTTTGGTGTTCTCTGGGCTTCTTGGATATGTATATTAGCATCTTTTTCTTTGTTTGGGAAGTTCTCTGTCATTATTTCTTTGAATATTCTTTTTCTCCCTTTTTTTCTTTTTTCTCCTTCTGTAACTCCCATAATGTGTATATTGTTATGCTTGATGGTATCCCAAAGATGTCTTAGGGTATTTTTATTTTAATAATCCTTTTGTCTTTCTGTTCCTCCACCTGAATTGTTTCAGGTGTCTTGTGTTTGAGTTCACTGGTTCTTTCTTCTGCCAGCTCCACTCTGCTCTTGAAATTCTCCTGAGAATTTTTCATTTCACTTATTGTGGTTGTCTTAGTTTGCCACAGGGGTCCTGATGCAAGGTACCAGAAATGGGTTGGCTTTTAAAAGAGGAAACTTATTTGGGTAACAGCTTACAATTCCAAGGCCATAAAATATCTAAATCAAGGCACCATCAGAGATACTTTCTTACCAAAGTAAGCTACTGGTGATCCTGGGGTCCTGCCAAGTGGTGAAGCAAGATGGCTGCCTATCTCTGCTGAGAGTCTTCCCCTGCAGGCTCACCATCTCTTCAGGCTTGAGCTGCTCCATGGAACTAGCCTCTTGGGTGCTTCATGCTTCAGCTTCGGCTGCTAGTGATCCTCAAGATCTTTCACATGGCCAGGACAAAATGGCAGAACTCTCTTTTCTGAGCCTCTTTCTCTCTGTGTCTTCATTTATATAAAACTCAGCAAGAAGAAGGACCTGTGTCACACATCACTGACACAGTCCAATCAAAAACCCTAAAGCAATCCAATGAAGTGATCCAATCAAAGGCTCCCTTAACTGAGTTTAATGCAATCAAAGGGTTTCACACCCACAGGAATGCATTAGTTCAAAACATAATCTTATTTGAGGATTCACCAATTTCAAACTGTCACTGTGGTCTTCCACTCCAATAGTTCTGTTTGGTTTCTTTTAAACATTTCTATCTCTTTACTAAAATTCTCATGTTGTTAATTCATTATTTTCTTGATATCTTTTAGTTCTTTCTCTGTATTTACCTTCCTCTCCTTGAGCATTCATACAAAGTTCAATAACAGACCTTACTAATTTATAATATTAGAAGTTAGGATAGAAGTTACTTTCATGGAGGAAATCAGGGTAGTAAGTGTGAAGAGTTTAGGCTTCGAGGACTTGGTTAGTAGCGACTTGAGAGAGATCACTTTGTGATATTTCATTAAGATTTATATTTATGACATGTGGACATTTCTAGTGCCTTAGTTATATTTTAATAAAAAGCTTCTTAAATTTTTATAAGACTCTACTAATCACTAACAATAGTCTCATGCTCATGGGAGGGGTGGTGAAGAATTAAAATGGTAGAGCTACTAATTTTATCCTGCCACTCCATGGGTAGTCTGAAGTCCCCTAACAGAAAAACAAATTTTAGATTAAAGGAAGTATAAAGAAGGAAAAGGATGGTTATAATGCAGTTTTAATGCAGTTGTTAAGATATTTTCATTCTGATAAAAATGAAGAAAAGGAGTGAATGCTTAAAATACATTAAAAGAAAGAGTCAGATAAAACCATAACACCTCATAACAAAAAATCCCCAAAATGTCAGAAAGGGAAGAAAAGAACAATATTAAAAACATCAAATAGGTTGTGAGTATATTTGGCGTATTCTTTTAAAGAGAGGGATTAAGATCAACCTAGTGCCAGTTATTTTGCTTTGGTTATTATATATGTAAGTGGTTCTATCTTTGGGGATCTTTTTGACCTTTGAATAATAGTTCTGCTACTTCCTAGCCTTGTTACCTCAAGCAACATAATTAACGTCTCTGTGTCTTGGTCTTCTCAATTCTAAAATAAAGATAATACAATTTACCTCAGCGTTTTGTGAGGATTAGATGTGATTTCATTTATTAAGAACTCAATAAATATGAATTGTTATTATGCAATGCCACACTGCTCATTAGAATCACAGCCCCAAATCCAATACCTTTTCGTAGCCATCTTTTACCTCCTTCCAGATGAGTTAGAGCCTGGGTCTCTGGTCCAAGTTGAGATTTTGAGAGTCAGGGCCAAAATGTGAGAGGGAAGTGTTTGGGGGATTAGAGCAAAGACGAAGCATAATCTAATTTCTGAGTGAGTGAATCTAGATTAGCAAGACACAATACTGATTTTTCAGTCTCTCTGAACATCAGGTTCAGAGGGGCAGACAAAGAACAAGAAACAGTTCTAAAATGTAGGTTCTATAACTGAGATAAGGGAGGATAGTATAAATTCCTAAGGCAATGATATAGATATTTTATTATTGTTACTTTTTGGCAGTGGGGATCCAATTGTAAATGTTTATGGAATAATGATCTACTTGGCTTCTAATTCTAGCAGCTGGAACCACTTAACACCTACCTGCAGGTCCAACCTCATTTTCAATTTCTGTGCCAATTTGGCTCTTGCCAAGGAGATTCTTATGAATCCAGGAACTGGTCAGCTTAGCATCAAATCATCCTTTATGGTTTACACAATCTGATGCTGTGCCTTCTTTTCTTGAACAAAGCTGTTCAATACATTAGTTACTTGAGATTCCATAACTTTTCTTGAGAGTGGTTAGAATGGATGGTGAACTTGAACTCTGGTTGCTGAAGAGGATCTCCACCATCTAAAGGTATGCCTCTCTGAAGTGGAACTTTGCACATCTTCTGTCTTGGAGCTTGCTCTGTCTATTGCCTGCTGCCCAACCCACCACTGCCAGGACCACCACCTGCTGTCTACTCATTGGACCTCCATGATTAACTTTTGGTTTGGTAGTCTCTTGGGCCTGGCCTTCTTGATAAGATCTGTCTTTAATTATGACACAAATGATGATTTTATCTTAAAAATTAAACTTAGCTACCTCTTAATAAACATTTCTATATACCACACCTTGTACTTTATTACCCATTTCTTACTTAAATCTTCTGACTAACTTATGATGTAGGCCCTATATTGTTAAGCTCAGTTTTCAGGTAAAGAAACTTGAGCTCAGAGAGGTTAAGAAAATTTTCCAAGGTCACATGGCTAGTAAGTGGACAATTTGGGATTCAAAGCCAGTAACACCAAAACCTGAGATCTTATCCATCATGCTATAATTCAACAACAAAAGAAATAATAAAAGCAAGAATATGTGGAAAAATTTGTAAGGAAGTTGATCTGTAAAGATAAACTGTTATTATTAGCATTAAAACTAGATTTTCCATCGGGTTCCTCTTCAGTTCTATCAGAAGTATCACTGAGATGCCACATGTTTTCTTGAGATTAATCTGTGTTTGAAAAGAAGATAGAGACTGTAATAGAGGGAAGAGAATGAGAAAAATACTTCCCTTAGAAAAATATTTTTGTAGTCAGTTTGTTGAATGCTAAATGAAAGAGAATTATGAGGGTTGTGGAGTGACCCACCCTAATGAAATGCTGAGGTGTAATCACAGTCACAACCGATGTTGACTGAGATGGGCAATGGGATATTACAATCAAGGAGTGAGAAAAATATTGACAGGATTTACTGTAAGGAGAGGGTGCTTGATATTTTGGGGAAAATGAGAGGATAAAAAGCCAATAAAAATTGTGCTGTAATGCAGACCATTTCTAAGTGAAAGAGAAAGTCATTGGTATTAGTGACTGGGTGGGTGGAAGAGAAATGTTCAAAAGTCTTATGTATCAAATATGGCCTTGTTAGACTTATTATAGTAAAGCCTTAAAGCAGAAAAACCAGAACAAATAATATGGTTCCCTTGTTTCAGGGCCAAAAAATAGTTGTTCTTAACTTAAATAAAACCACTAGCCCTTTTGCAAATCTGATAAAAAAGTACACATTCTCTCCACATGAAAAAATAGAATCCATATCCTCACATAATTTATTATATGATTTTATGTACTGCCATGAAGCCTATTCATGAACCCCAGGCCAAGAATACCTGATTTGGAAGAACTCTTTTTGAGTTGGGGAGAATTCCATTGTTAGGATTAAATTCTAGTTAACACCTCTGGCCAAATACTCTCAGATAGCTGAGCTATTGTTGATTTGATTTATGCACAGTTATTTGTAAATAGAATGGCTGCCACTACCTCAGAAACTGAGGTTTTTGTTAATAAGAGACAAGCATAAATTTCACACTCTTTTATTTATTTCACACACTTTTATTTAATCTTTTACTTTCTCTTTTTGCCTAAATAAGCAATTTATCAAATTTTGCTGAGAGATTCTAAGGTGGACAAAAGATGTTTTAAAAGCTGTTGTGGTGGCTTTTTTTTTTATTGTAATATGTTTCTTCCTTAAGCCACAAAATTATTGTAGCTGTGCTGCAGATGCAGTTTCATGCATCAGACAGCTTTTAGGCCCTCGTTTTAGTGTAGTTATCATGCCCACTGAAAGACATAACAGGACTTAGAAACATAATAAATACTTATGTAATCAGCCAGTTGTCTCTGCCATTTTTACTTTGAATTAATGCTCCAGGTAACTCTTCAAAGTCTTTGTGGAATATTCCTAGAGCATTTAATTTCCAAATATTCTCATGTAACTAAATTCTTTCTATCCACTTCCCACTTCCATTTTTCAGTAAGGATTCCATGGCACCCAGGTATAGATCAGAGTAGATTTTAGTCCTTTCTCAATCTCAAACTCTATTCATCTCTGGCTTTATCTTTTGGAGCTAGACAAGCTTCACATATACATAAATATCTATTCACACAAACCTGAAAGGACAGCTTTGAAACATGTTTGCATTGTGGTAGGCTAGATGAGAAAGCCTATATTTTCCCTGATTTCTCCCCCCAGAATGGTAACAATATTTTCTCTTATTTAATAAGGAGTTATCTGTGATACAATGATACAGCTGAGATTAATTGGTCAAGTGAGAAGAAAGTTGTACTCCTAAAAACTATAAATAATTAAAAAAAATTATTGTTGAAGCCAACCTATAATTAAGCTGCCATGTGGGTAAGGAGGAATACAGGTTGATCCAATGTCACTTACCTCAGTATTGGTGATAACTGTTATGCTAAGATATATAGGGTTAAGTTTGAGAGTGAAAAATAAAAAGTGCAGTGGTTTATATGAACAAAGATTTGTCTCTTTGTTTTGAAAATACTATTCATAGATAAAATTAAAAAGTCAATAAATTAAAAAGGGGGAAATGGAGTAAATTTAGGATATTTTAGGAAATCAAGGGAGTAATAATTGGTTGAATCACTATCTTTGCAGGTGCCATGTAAACTTTTTCCATAAGTTCCTGCCAGTGGACATTGAATCTGACCTCAGTGCCCCTGTTCTTCTACTCCCAGACCTCTCTTAAAAAGATAGTGCCAAAGAACTGAGCCAGGCTATATATAATATATAATTTTTATGTCATAAAACTTACTAATAACACAGTAGGAATGCAATGAAGAGGAGCCTATATTGACATTCCAAATCAGATGAATCAGTGTTTGGCTGGAGCTGACAAATGTATTTTCTAGTTATTGTTCAACCAAAGTTGTATAACCGAATCCAAAGACGTGAAAGGTCAATGTGGTCATCTGGGACAGACATTGGTCCTTTGCATAAACAGTTCAAACTAGTCAAGGATTCAGGACAGGGCCACAGCATTTTTACTCAATGGTGATAGGTTCATTGACTCCCTGAAAATTCAGTGACACTATAGAGGATGCTAGGAGAACAAGCACATTACAGAATTAAAGGGGGGAGGGCTTCTCTCTGTTTTAATGAAGCATATGGCCTATCCTTTCAGGAACCCCTTACTAGTAGAATTTGTGCAGTTTGGAGTGTTTTAACTATTTTATTCTGAAGGTTATGTAATTGCTGTGTTAGAGAGTGATATACTACATACTGTTTCCAAACTTGTAACTCAGTCAAATAGGTACTGTCTTCTCCCAACCTAATTGCACCTTAGAAAATGGACAGGACTCACCTAATGAAAAGCCTCTGTTTCATCAGGTTAGGTATTCTCAGGTGTCTCTAAGACCATACTCATTCTCATCTATAGCAAACCTTTTTGAATTAATTTATTGCCTCTCCAAATAGTCTGAGAAAGGCTTTAAAGTGACAGAACTGGTATTTGAACCTAGGTCTGTCTGGCTTTGGCAGACTAAATAAATAACATATATAAGTCTGATAGACTTGGATTAGAGACCCTGTACTGTCACTAGCTATTTGTGTGAATTTGGTCAAGTTATTTAACCCTTCTGAAACTGTTTCTTTTTCTTTAAATTTATTTGAGATTATAGTTCGAAAGCTTGCTGCTGGAATAAAATAAGATCAGTTACATAAGCACTTGATACATTGCCTGGCATATAGTAGACACTCAATAAATGGCAACATGTACTGCTTTTTCCAGAGGCTCATGCAAATATATTTCATACTTCACAAGGTCTTTGTTCTTTGCTTCACTATCCTTACCATATAATAAAATCTTTAATATTTTCTGTGTTATGTAAAACCTTAATAGTTTTGAGTGATGTTGAATTGTTAGTACATATAACCAATGAAAAACAGACATTAGTGAAGACAGGAAAAAAGAGGAGGAAAGAACAAGGAGTAGGATGTTAAGGAAAATACATCATCTAAGTTTCAAATTTAGATTTGGTAAAAATTTGTAAATAATGAAAATAAAATTTTGAGAGACATCAAATGTCACATTTATGGACAAAAGTTTTCAGAATCCATTGTACACCACAGATTCCTAAGGAAGGCAGGACTGCTGTTGATGGCTTATGTTGTTTGCTTGGATTGGTTTTTGTTCAGAAACTTAATAGGGGATATTTAATAACATATTATATGATACAAGCCCAGGCACTGAAAATTTGTCTGAATGGATGAGGTTTTTGTGTTTTTGGAGCTGGTTCAAGTTTTTTATTTTAGGTAATGATTCTTAGGTGATTTACTCTTTTCTTCAGTGTAGTCTACTGGATGTTGGAGTCATATTTGCCTTTGTTTGGTTATAAGTCTGCCCATCTACCAGAAGTGAGAATTTGAAAAAGTTACCTAACTTCCCTGAACCTCAGGATTTTAAAAAAATCATTTATAAAATGAAAATAGTAATACTTTGAGCTATTTTTGTGAGTAAAAGTGAGATAAAGTGGATGTGAAGAGAAAGCAGAAAATTACAAAGATCACAAACTATTAAAGGGGTAAAGATTGGTTCTTATTCTTCCAGGGTATAATTAAAATGTAAACTAACAGATGCACCTGGCTATACGTTGCCTATTAATTTAAACTTGAATTCTTCTCAACGTACAGTTTATAAGATGCTATTTTAGAAATTGAGATCTTTAAAAACCTTTTACCAAGTAAGAAACTAAGGAAGACATTAACTTTTTAAAAATTGTAAGAACAATTGTGTAGAAGTTAAAGGAAGACATGTGTCCTAAGAATAGTTAGGGAGTCAGGAGATTATTGCTGTCTTTTGTGCTTCTGAGCCATTTAATTTTTATGCTTAAATTGGGTTAAACTGAAAAAAAGATCTGATTCACCACAGATGACAGGCTGAGCCAAAAAATATGTATTTTTTGCTCTCCAATTGATGCACTCTTTTAATCCACAGTCTTTAATTCCTCTGGAATCTAAATATTACAAATTGAGGATAAATATACTTTAAATGCTTAGAAGATAATTTTACGCACATGTTTTTTTCCTTTCATACATGCAGAAGGGACTTTACAGTCCTTATTTCCAACACTTGTTTTCAACATTTCTGTGGTTTTGTGTTGCACTCTAGCATATCTATGAACTGAGAAGAACTAGAAATAGTGACTACGGTAGAAGAGCCAAAAGGAGAATATTCAACCAAGGGAATTTGTGAAATTCCCTTTATCCAAACATGTGCCTGGGGCTGTCATATGACAAGCTTTGTCAGAAGTTGGCATTGCTGCATGATTTTTCGTGCCATTCTCTGTTAAGCAGGTTGTTGCAAAAGAAGCAAAAATAGAATTAATTTTTCTATTTGTTGGGACAGGGGTTTGTGGGAATGTGTATGTATGTGTGAGTGTGTGTGTTTCATCTGCCTCTGGGAAGGTTTTTAATATTGGGGACAATATTCTTGTTTGGGGATGACAGCCGGGCATCTCCCAAAACACTAAAAGAATGGGAACTGGAAGATGACAGTTTCTTTTTGACTGTTAGCAATCATTCTCCACCAAGGAAAGTGCCATCGGATGTGAAATCACCTTGGAGTTTTACTATCCTGATGGTCTCCAGTATGTTTGTGCAACTGGATTAAAGTTTGGATCAGTTTGATTTAATAGCTGGACACAGATGTTGAATTAAGTTAAGACAAAAGTGAAATCCAGATAAATTTATGGAAGATTACCCAGAGAGTGGGTGATTTTTGAGATCATGTAGAACAACCCATTTATTCTACGGATAAGAAAACTGACATCCAAAGAGATTATGAGAATTGCTCAAGAATACTGAGCTAGTTAATGATAAAAATTCAGATTATAATAAAGAAAAAATTACCAGGAATACTATTAAATACATGAAAATATTATTGTGAAGACAAAAGATGTATACTTATTAATTCTGTGCTACCTTGAAAATCATATATACTTTTTATGCCTTTCATCTTCCTTGCCTTTTTTGTTGCTTTTGTCCTTGTTGCTGTCATGGGAATCTACTTCAGGCAAGCTCCCCAAACTGCTTCCAACACAGAGGACAAGTAAAAGGCTGGGGAAAGGAATCGGTTGGGGTAAAGAAATATAAGGTGTGGGTGTCATTGACAAAACAATTTAGTTTCTGCTCTTTTGTTGGTAATCGAGCTTATTGTGTGCTGATAATTCTTTTATTTGTGAAGAAGTTAGGGAACATCCTTATGTTGCTATAAGATTTTCATACTTTGGCACCAACTCATTATTCTTGCAAACATTTTGTGAATCCCTCAGATGCCATTTTCAGCAACAAGTTTAACAATTTAAAACTGAAACCTTTATTGGTTTTCTTCTTTAAACTGACCTGTGTGTGAGAATATTCTGTTGTATAAAGTAGGTATCTTTTCCTCTTTATGATCTTTGATTGTTTGGCAAAGATTCAAGAAGACAACCAAAGCAAAAAGAAATGTTTTGCTTAGCTGATTATCTTTAATAGTGCTGTGCTGAAATAGAAAAAAGCTGATAAAAAATGACTCTGGGGTGTTCAATAAGATTGTCATTGATAGTTACTGCTAAGTTACATGTTGAACAAGTTATTTCTCTCCCTCTATCCTAGTTCCCAAATCATTGCTTTCAGAACTCAGAACACCAAAAACACCATTACTAAATTCTTGCCTCCTTGCTCATACGTGGCCTGGCTGTTTACTCCAGATCCCCAAAACACACCTCTGCTAGCAGACTTTAAACCAGGACAGGAAACTGTTACTTTGCTCTGAGAGTGGGTACAGAACTATCAGGTGACTCCACTTTAGGAAGTGTGGTGGCCAGAGAAGAATTATTTCTTCCTTTACTTTGTGGTCCTGGTGAGAACTCAGGAGGTGAACCTAAAAAATGAGTGCCAGATGGCTATAGAAAAGATGTTCCTGGGGACCACTGCTGCCCAGAAACCCCAAAAGGAATGCCTTTGAAGTTGATCATCTGCACGCTGGACCTGGTATAACCCAACTCTTTACCCATGGTGGCAGGAAACCCCATTCTCCCGTAGTTGTTAACAAAGACTAATTCTTATAGTAAAAATGAGCTCGATTCTGTGGAGGCAGAATGGCCCCCAGAAAATATATTTGTTTACATTGTACTCTCTCTAATAGACCTTAGTGCGGGTCTTAAATCCTCAGTTAAAAGAAGAATTTGGGAGGACAGGAGTGATCTGCTGGACGTGAGGGCCTAGTCCCCATCTGTTTCAGGCAGGGGCAAACCTGGCAGAGCCCCACAGATAAAGACTGACCCTGGTCCTGAAGGACAAGACTCTTGGGGCTGTGAGCAGCAAAAGCTTCAGCAGAAGGCAAATGGGTAGAAATGAAGTAGATGGACATGAAAATGTATTTGTATATTTATTTTTGTTTATAAGATAACCTACTACTGTATTCTAGACAATGAGTAACTTAGGAAGAAATGAAATAATTAAGAGCACAGACTCTAGAATCAGATGCATAGGTCTAAATCCTGGGTCAACCATGTTTGAACTGTCAAAGTGATCTTGAGTGTCTGGCTTTGAATCCCAACTCTGCCATTTACTAGTTTAACTTGGGTAAGTTACTGAGTTTTTCTGAAGTTCAGTTTTCTCATCTGATGTGAAATCATCACCTTTACATACACCTTTACGTAATGTGTAAAATACATTATGTAAAGCAATTAGAAATGTTCTTGTACACGGTAAGCACTCATAAATTCATGTAATGTGCTTAGCATGGCACACTTTTTGTCCAGATCTTATATATATATTATCAATAAATGCAAGCTATCATCATTATCATCATTATTTATTTTAGTGCCCAATGATTTGACTTTGCTTCTATTTTATTATTTTTAAGCAAATTTTGTTTTTGTATTTTCCTACTTTTTCCGTTTAAAATTTTTTTATATTCCTATTTAACATATTATTTATGTTGTGATTATTTATAATAATAACAGAATTAGAATAATGTCCAAACATTACATATTAGACACAAGGACACAGATAGGATGAAAGTGAAAGGTTTGATAGATATTCCATGTAAATAGTAACCAAAAAAGAGCTGGAGTTGCTACACTAATATCAGACAAAATAGATTTTAAATGCAAAGCTGTAATAAGAGATGAATATGTTAATAAAAGGGACAATTCACAAAGAAGAAATAATGATAATAAATATTTATGCACTTAACCTAAGTACCCAAAAATATATGAGGCACAAACAGGCAAATCTAAAGGGAGAAATGCACATCATAACAATAATAGCTGGAGACTTAAACACATCACTCTCATCATTGGATAGAACATCTGAACTGAGGGTCAATAAGAAAAGAGAGAGCTTAAAGAATATGATAAATGAATTAGACATAACAGACATATATAGAACATTACACCCCAAAACAGCAAGATACACATTCTTCTCAAGCACTCATGGATCATTTTCCAGGATAGGCAATATTCTGGTTAACAAAACAGGTCTCAATAAATTTAAAAAGATTGGAATTACACAAAGCACTTTCTCTGATCATAGTGGAACGAAGCTGGAAATCAACAGGCAGAAAAGGGGAAAATAAAAAAATATATGGAGATTAAGCAACACACTCTTAAATAATCAGTGGGTCAAAAAAGAAATTGCAAGAAATATCAGTAAATATCCCAAGAAGAATGAAAAATAGACTACAAAATATTAAAACCTATGGAGAGGAAGGGCAAGATGGTGGCAGAGTGAGGAGCTTCAAGAGTCAACTCGTCCTACAGGGCAGTTAGTAATCACCCAGAGCTATCTAAAGCACCTGTTTGGGGGCCCCAGGAGACCAGAAGAGCATCATGCAACATCCTTGAAAGTATGGAAGGAGGAGATTGCCCATCTGCAGAGAAGATTCATGAGTAGAGCACTCCACACTGTGGAGGCCAGTGCTAATCCTCCACCGGCAGTACAAGCCACCTCGGGAGCTATTCCGTGGCTGGATTTGGAAGCTCCATTTCCCAAAAATTGGGGAGGAAGAAACAGTTTGGCATTAACTTCGGCTACTGATTAGTAAATTCAGCTGACTAAAGTATAATCCTAAGAACAGCTAAAGTTTGAAACTGTCCAAATCAGAAAGAAGCTGATAGCTACCCTTTTAACCATGCCCGTGGCATGAGGGGAAGCAGGGCTGACTGAAAATCACAGTGAAAGTAGGGACTAGCTTCTTTCCACTCAGATTGGATTCCACCCCTAGCCTAGGCTCCAGTCCCTCCTCCAGCAGGGAGGAAGCTGAGGAGCCCTGCACCAGCTTCTCTGGGTAATTGCAGGTGCTTTTGGCCTGCACAGACTAAATAGTTGGACATCTGCAGCTCCATCCCTGCACCCCAATAGGATAGGAGAGGAGCTGTGTTTCCTCAACCTCTCTGGGCAACTGCAGGTGTTTTCAGCCCATAAGAACTGGTTTGTTGAACACTTTCAATTCCATCTCCACCCCTTCTCCCCTATAGGATGGTAGGGGGCTGGTGTTTCCTCAGCCTCTCAGTGCAAATATAGAAGCTTTTACCTAAACGAACTTGACTATTGGGTGCCTATGGCTCCATCTCACAACCCCAGATAGGACAAGAGAAGGTGTGTGTTTCCCCAGCCTCTGTGGGTAACTGCAGTTGCTTTTGCCCCACAAAAACCTGTAGCTCCATCCCTGTCCCCAAGGAGGATAAGAGGGGAGCTATGTTTCCTTAGTCTTTCTTGGGCAATGGCAGGCACTTTCGGCCTGTATGGACTGGACTGGTGGGTACTTGTGGATCCACCCCCACCACCCAATAGGAAAGAAGGAAGCTGACATTTCCACAGACTCTCTGAACAATTGCAGGCACTTTTGGCCTAGAGGGACGGAGCTGTTGGGTGCCAGTGGTTCCATTCCCACCCCCTAAAGAGCAGAAAAGACAGTAAGCCCATAGACTCTTGGGGCAACTACAGGTGCATTCAGCCCACACAAATTAGATTGTTGGGCACACCAGAGGGTCCATCTCCACCCCTGGAAGGGAGGGAAGGACAGGTGTTATGTCAGTCTACCTGGTCAACTGTGGTCATTTTGGATCCACATGGCATTGATTGCTACCTACACCTGAAGCTCCATCCCCATCCCAGGCAGGGGAAGAAGAGATGTGAAGCTTCATCTGTCTCTCCAGGCAACTACAGATGGTCTTGGTCTGCATGACTTGGATTATTACACACAGTTGTGGCTCTGTCCATACCCATGAGAGGAGAAAGGTGGGAGAAGCTTCACTGGTTCCTGGGACAATGTGGGCAGCTTCAGCCTTCACAGCTTACAGAAACAACTACATCCTGGGTTCCAACTACACAACCATCAAGGGATAAAAGGCAAGAAGACCCTAAACTAAAAAGAGAAACTGCATCCATAATAAATACATCGAGTAAGCCAGAAGCCAAGACACCAAAAAAAAAAATTACAATCCATAACAAGAAACATGAAGATATAGCCCAGTTAAAGGAACAAGGCAAGCCTCCAGATTATATAAAGGAGTTGAGACTCCTAATCATAGATGTTCAAACAAATATCCTTAATAAATTCAATGAGATGGTTACAGAGATTAAGGATATTAAGAAGACACTGGGTGAGCACAAAGAAGAATTGTAAAGCATACAAAGAAAAATAACAGATCTTATGGGAATGAAAGGCACAATAAATGAAATTAAAAATACACTGGAAATATATAATAGCAGATTTGAGGAGGCAGAAGAAAGGTACAGTGAGCTTGAAGACAAGGCCTCCAAAAGTGAACATACAAAAAAACAGATGAAGAAAAGAATGGAAAAAATTGAACAGTGTCTCAAGGAACTAAATGACAGCAAGAGATGTGCAAACATATGTGTCATGGGAGTACCAGAAGGAGAAAAGAAGGGAAAACTGGGCAGAAGGAATATTTGAAGAAATAATGGTAGAAAATTTCCCAATCCTATTGAAAGACATAGATATCCATGTCCAAGAATCACAGTGTACTCCTATCAAAATAAATCAAACAGAACAACTCCAAGACACCTACTAATCAGAATGTCAAGTGCCAAAGGCAAAAAGAGAATTTTGAGAGCATCAAAAGAAAAGTGATGCATAACATATAAGGGATACCCAATAAGATTAAGTGCTGATTTCTCATCAGAAACCATGGAGGCAAGAAGGTAGTGGTATGATATATTTAAGATACTGCAAGATAATAACTGCCAGCCAAGTATCTTATATCTGGCAAGATTGTCATTCAAAAATGAGGGTGAGTTTAGAATATTCACAGATAAACAGAAACTGAGAGAGTTTATAACCCAGAGGCCAGCTTGCAGGAAATATTAAAGGGAGAGCTACAGCCTGGAAAGAAGAGACAGGAGAGAGAGGCTTGGAAGATAGTCTAGAAATGAAGATTATATCAGTAAAAGTAACTAAAAATGTCAAAAGAATGGTGAAAATAAAATATGACAGATAAAACCCAAAGGTCAAAATGGGTGAAATAAGAACTGCCTTTACAGTAATTACATTGAATGTTAATAGATTAAATTCCCAAATCAAAAGACATAGACTGGTGGAATGGATAAGAAAATACTGGTGGAATGGATAAGAAAATATGAGTCAACTGTATACTATCTACAAGAGACTTATTTTAGACCCAAGAATACCAATAGATTGAAAGTGAAAGTTTGAAAAAAGATATTCCATGCACGCATTAACAAAAAAAAAACAAAAAAAAAACAACGCTAGAGTAGCTATACTTATATCGGATGAAATAGACTTTAAAAGCAAAAGTGTTATTAGAGACAAGGAAGGACATCATATATTAATAAAAGGGGCAATTCACCAAGAAGAAATAACAATCATAAATATATATGCACCTAACCAGGATGCCCCAAGAAACATGAGACACACACTGGCAAGACTGAATGGAGAAATAGATATCTCTACAATAATAGTGGAGAATTCAATATATCACTTTCAGCATTGGATAAAACATCTCGACAGAGGATCAATAAAGAAAGAGAGAGCTTGAATAATATCATCAATGGACTAAACCTAATAGACATCTATAGAACAATACACCCTTAAACAGCAGGATATACATTATTTTAAGGTGCTCATGGATCTTTCTCCAGGAGAGACCATATGTTAGGTCACAAAGGAGATCTCAGTAAATTCAACAAGATCAAAATTATATAAAACACTTTCTCTGATCATAATGGAATAAAATTGAAAATCAACAAGAGGTGGAAAAGGGGAAAATTCACAAATATATTGTATTAGCCAAAGGGGTGCTGATGCAAACTGCCAGATATCTGTTGGCTTTTATAAAGGGTATTTATTTGGGGTAGAAGCTTATGGTTACCAGGCCACAAAGCATAAGTTACTTTCCTCATCAAAGTCTGTTGCCACGTGTTGGAGCAAGATGGTTGACATTTAGCCTTCCTCTTCCTCTTAACGCTCTGTGGTCCCAGCTTTTTCCAATATCAGCTGTAGGCCATCAGTCTCTTTAGGCTTTGTCTCTCTCCCTGGGGCTCGATTCTCTGTAGGCTCAGGCTTGCTTCTCTCCACAAAGTCAGCTGTAGACTATCAGGCTAACAGCTCACCTCTCTTTCCAGGGCCTCTGCCCTGTGTCTAATGGAGCCTCCTCTATTCCTCTATGTTCTTCTCCTGTGTGTTTACTTCCCAGGGCTACAGCATCCAAAACACTCCAACCTCCCTTCTCTGCAGTGAGATTTCTCTGTGAGTCCCTGCCCACCAAGGGGGCAGGGGTGCAATGTCCTACTCACTGGCCCTATCTACTGGCCCAATCAAAGCCTTAATCATTATTTAATCAAGTAAAAGTGAAATCTCTGAATCCAATATAATCTAATATGCCCAGAGGGACAGACCAGTTTAAAAACACAATCCAATATCTATTTTTGTAATTAATAAACAATATCAAACTGCCCCATATAAAGAGATTAAACAACACACTTTTAAATAACCCGTGTGTCAAAGAAGAAATTGTGAGAGAAATCAATAAATACCTCGAGATGAATAAAAATGACAGCACAACATATCAGAACCTATGGGATACAGCGAAGACAGTGCTGAGAGGGAAATTTATAGCCCTAGATGCTTACATTAAAAAAAGAAGAAAGTGCTCAAATCAACGAGCTAACTACACAGCTGGAGGAAATAGAAAAAGAACAGCAAACAAATCCTAAAGCAAGGAGAAGAAATGAAATAACAAAGATCAGAACAGAAATAAATGAAATTGAAAACAAAAAACAATAGAGAGAATTAACAAAACCAAAAGTTGGTTCTTTTAGAAGATTAACAAAATCGACAAACCCTTAGCTAGACTGACAATGAAAAAAAGAGAGAAGATGCAAATAAATAAAATAAAAAATGAAAATGGGGACATTACTACTGACCTCACAGAAATAAAAGGGACCATAAGAGCATACTATGAACAACCTTACACCAAAAAACTAGACAATGTAGATGAAATGGAAAAATTCCTAGGAATATATGAACACCCTACACTCACCCTAGAGAAATAGAAGACCTCAACAAACCAATCACAAGAGATTGAAACAGTCATCAAACAGCTTCCCAAAATGAAAAACTGGGACCAGATGATTTCACAGGTGAGTTCTTTCAAGCATTCAAAGAAGATTTAATATCCATCTTACTCAAGCTCTTCCAAAAAATTGAACAAGAAGGAACTCTACCAAACTCATTCTATGAAGTCAATATCACACTAATACCAAAGCAAGATAGAGATATTATGAGAAAAGAAAATTACAGACTCATTTCCCTAATGAATATTGATGCAAAAATCCTCAACAAAATACTTGCTAATTAAATCCAACAACACATTAAAATAATTATTCATCATGATCAATTGGGTTTTAAATTAGGCATGTGAGGGCAGTTCAACACGAGAAAATCAATCAGCATAATACACCACATTAATAAGTCAAAGAAGAAAAATCACATGATCCTATCGATTGATGCAGAAAAGGCATTTGGCAAAATACAGCATCCTTTCTTGATTAAAATACTACAAAAAAGGAATTGAAGGAAACTTTCTCAAAATGATAAGGGCCATATATGAAATACCCACAGCTAACATTGTACTCAATGGTGAAAGACTGAAAGCTTTCCCGTTGTAATCAGGAACAAGACTAGGATGTCCACTGTCACCACTCTTGTTCAATATAGTGTTAGAGGTTCTAGCTAGAGCAATCAGGCAAGAAAAAGAAATAAAAGGCATCCAAATTGGAAAAGAAGATGTAAAACTTTCACTATTCACACATGATATGATTTTATATCTATAAAGTCCTGAAAAATCTACAACAAAGCTGCTAGAGTTAATAAATGATTTTAGTAGAGTGTCAGGATACAAGATCAATATGCAAAAACAGTGGTGGTTCTATACACAAGTAATGCACAATCTGAGGATGATGTCAGGAAAAAATTCTACTTATGATAGCAACTATATGAATCAAATATTTAGGAATAAACTTAACTAAGGATGTAAAGCACCTGTATTAAAAAAAATACAATGCATGCTAAAAGAAATTTTAAAAAGATCTAAATAATTGGAAGAACATTCCATGCTCATGGATTGGAAGACTAAATATCATTAAGATATCAATTCTACACAAATTGATATACAGATTCATTGCTATCCCAATAAAAATTCCACCAGCATTTTTTAAACAAATGGAAAACACTATTATCAAATTTATTTGGAAGGGTAAGTGTCCCTGAATAGACAGAAATATCTTAAAAAGGAAAAGCAAAGTTGGAGGACTCTCACTTTCAGATTTTAATCATGTTACCTAGCTACAATGGTAAAAACAGCATGGTACTGGCATAAAGTTCTACTGGCATACAACAATGGAACTGAATGGATGGTTCAGAAACAGACCCTCACATCTATGGTCAAGTGAATTTTGACGAGCTTGTCAAAATTCATTCTGCTAGAGCAGAACATTCTATTCAACAAATGGTACTGGAAGAACTGGATATCCCTAGCCAAAAGAAATAAAGAGGTCCCCTATCTCACATCTTTTACAAAAATTAACTCAAAATGGATCAAAGACTTAAATATAAAAGCTAGAAACATAAAGCCCCAAGAAGAAAATGCTGGAAAACATCTTCAAGACCTAATGGTAGGTGGTATTTTCTTAAACCTTACATCAAAAGCACGAGCAATGAAAAAGTACTTGGATAAATGGGAACTCCTCAAACTTAAACACTTTTGTGATTCAAAAAACTTCACCAAGAAGGTGAAAGACAGCCCAGTCAATGGGAGAATATCTTTGGAAACCACATATCTAATAACAGTTTGATTTCCATTGTATACAAAGATATCATACAACTCAACAATAAAAAAGCAAGCAATCCAAGTAAAAAATGGCAAATGATTTAAGTAGACATTTCTTTAAAGAGGATATACAAATGGCCAAAAAGTTCATGGAAAAATGTTCCATACCACTAGCTCTTAGGGAAATACAAATCAAAATGACAATGAGATATCATCTCACACCTCATAGAATGGCGATTATTTTTTAAAAACCAAACAGAAAACAATAAGTGCTGGAGAGGATGTGGAGAAATAGGAACACTCCTTCTCTGTTGGCTGGATTGTGAAATGGTGCAGCCTCTGTGGAAGACAGTTTGGTGGTTCCTCAGGAAGCTAAATATGGAATTGCCATATGATCCAGCAATTCCTCTACTGGGAATATATCCAGAATAACTGAAAACTGTGACACGAACAGACAGCTACACAGCGATGTTCATAGTAGTGTTATTTACAATTCCCAAAGATGGAAACAACCCAAATCTCCAACAACCAATGAATGGATAAAAAAAATGTGGTATATACATATGATAGAATACTATGCTGCAGTAAGAAGTAATGAATTTGGGACATATATAACATGGATGAATCTTGAAGTCATTATGCTGAGTGAAGTAAGCCAGACACAAAAGGACAAATATTGCATGGTCTCATTAATATGAACTAAATATGAAGAATAAACACATAGAGTTAAAATCTAGAGTGTAAGTTATTAGGAGAGAAGAGGAGGGCTGAGACGAACTGCTGATGCTTAATATATGCAGAAGTTTTAATTAACTTGACTGTAAAAGAATGGAAATGCATAGAGTTGATGGTTACTCATTGTAGTGAGTAGCAGCTGGTTTATAAATGGGATTGTGGCCAAAAAGAGTGGTCTAGGGATGTAAATGTCAATTGAAAGAAAGCTAGAGAATGATCTAGGGACTGAATAACACAGTGAATCCAGAGGGGGATGAGAATTGTGGTTGATGGTACAGATGCAAGAATGTCCTTCTGTGACTTAGAGTGGATGTACGTCACTATTGCAGAGTGGTGGGAATGTGGAGAAGCATGGGAAAAATACTATTGGTGTGACCTATGGACTGTGGTTAACAGCAATACTGTAATATTTGTGTATCAGTGCCAAAGATGTACTGTCTTGATAATGGGGAGTATGGAAAAAGTGTGCCAGGTGAACACTATGGACCATGGTTGGTGGTAATAGTCTGAAGACATTATTTTATAATCTGTAACAAATGTTCCACCATGGTGTGGTGTGTTGGTGAAGGGTTGTTGTATGGGAATTCTACACATGTGAATGATAGTTTTGTAAGTTCACAATTTCTGTAATAAAAATATATTAGAAAATAATAGTAGTAAGGTGGGTTGGGGGAAAAATACACCAAATGTAAGATATGGACTATAGTTTGTAATAATATTTTGATGATATCCTTTCATAATTTGTAACAAATGTATCACAACAATGCAAGGGTTGGTGATTGGGTAATGTATGGGACCCCTGTATGATGTTTTGCATGTTTGTTTTTTAAATTCACAACTTTTACTCTACACATATTGTTTATGTATGTTCATGTAAGAACGATATACTTTAAAAAATTAAAAATAATAATTTTCCCTCAGACTTTTAAAGGTATTTTACCTTAGTCTTCCACAGTTCATTATATATTGTCAAGAAGGTGATATTATTCTTTATTATTATTATTTATTTATGCCCCCCTTGCTGCTTGTCTTCCTTTGTTGCACCAGGTCACTGCACAGCATGGGCCCTGAGCTCACCGCTCTGGAACTTCTTCACCAGGAGGCCCCAGGGATCGAACCCGGGGCCTCCCATATGGTAAATGGGAGCCAACCAATTGAGCCACACCTGCTTCCCAGGAAGGGGATATTATTCTGATTCCCATTCTTATGTTGATACTCTGTCTGATATCCTGCTTGTTTGGTGTCCTGTTTGTGTATACATGTGTATTTTGTTCTTGCTTTCTAGGAACTTTAATACCCTCTATCTTTAGTATTTGAAAATTTCACCATGATGTAATTTATTGTAAATATTTTTGATATTTTATTAATTGTGTTAGAAAATAAATGCAATCATCAATCTCAAAAAAACAAAAACAACCCAAAACCTTTTGGGATGCTATGAATGCAGTGCAGAGAGGGAAATTTATAAATCTCAATGCTTACATTACAAAAGAAGAAACAGCTAAAATCACAGACCTAACTACACACCTGGAGTAACTATAAAAAAACAACAGCAAACTATTCCCAGAGCAAGCAGAAGAAAGAAATAAAGATTAGAGTAGAAATAAATGGAATAGAGTACACAAAAGCAATAGAAACAACAACAGCAAAAGTTGGTTCTTCAAGATCAACAAAATCGACAAACCCTTAGTTAGATTGACAAAGGAAAAAGGGAGAAGATGAAAATAAATAAAATAAAAAATGAGAGGGGGAAATTACTAATGATTCTGCAGAAATAAAAGAGATCATAGGAAGATACTAGGAACAACTGCACACCACCAAGCTAGACAACATAGATAACATGGACTAATCCCTAGAAACACATGAGCAAACTACACTGACCCTAGAAGAAATAAAAGACCTCAACAGACCAATCCAAGAAATGAGATTGACACAGTCATTAAAAATCTCCCCAAAATGAAAAACTCAGGACCAGATGGCTTCTCAGGTGAATTCTACCAATCATTCAAAAAAAAATCTAACACCAATCTTGCTCAAACTCTTTAAAAAAATTTCAGGAGGGAACACTACCAAATCATTCTATGAAGCCAACACCATCCTAATACCAAAGCCAGACAAAGATACTATGAAAAAAGAAAATTACAGACCAATTTCTTTAACGAATATAGATGCAAAAATCTTCAATAAAATATGTACTTATCAAATGCAAATGGACACTAAAAGAATTATACATCATGATCAAGTGGGTTTTATCCCAGGTATTCGAGGGTGATCCAATGCAAGAATAGAATCAAATATTTAGGAATAAACTTAACCAAGGACTTAAAGCACCTGTATTCAGAGAACTACAAACATTGCTAAAAGAAATCAAAGATGACCTAAACAAATGGAACGACGTTCCGTATTTGTGGATTGGAATACTAGATATCATTGAGATGGCAGTTCTCCCCAAATTGATTTATAGATTAAAACAATGCCAATAAAAATTACAACAGCCCTTTTTGCAGAAATGGAAAAGCCAATTATAAAATTTATTTGTAAGGGTAAAGGGGCTCAAATAGCCAAAAATATCTAAATAAAGAAAATTGAATTTGAAGGACTCTCCCTTTCTGACTTTAAAACATATTGCTTAGCTACAGTGGTAATAACATCATAGCACTGGCATAGAGATAGACATTATGACCAATGGAATCAAATCAAGAGTTCAGAAATAGACCCTCAAGTCTATAGTCAAGTGACTTTTGACAAGGCTGTCAAACCCACCCATTCGGGTCAGAACAATCTATTCAACAAATGGTGCTGGGAGAATTGGCTATCCACATCAAAAAGAAAGAAAGAGCACCCCTATCTCACACCTTTCACAAAAATTAACTCAAAATGGATCAAAGACCTAAATATAAAAGCTAGAAGCATAAAACTCATAGAAGAAAATGTTGGAAAACATCTTCAAGATCTTGTGGTAGGTGGTGATTTCTTAAACCATACACCCAAAGCACAAGCAATGAAAGAAGAAATAGATAAATCGGACCTCATCAAAATGAAACACTTTTGTGCTTCACATGACCTTATCAAGTAGGTGAATAGGCGGCCTACTCAATGAAAATATTTGGAAACCACATATCCGATAAGGGTTTGATTTCCATGTTATATAAAGAGACTATACAACTCAATGATAAAAAGACAAGCAACCCAATTAAAAAATGGGCAAAAGACTTGAATAGATATTTTTTCAAAGAGGAAATACAGATGGCCAAAAAGCACATGAAAAGCTGCTCAACATCACTTGCTATTAGAGAAATGCAGATCCACACTACAATGAGATATCATTTCATGCCTTAAAGAATGGCCATTATTTTTTTTTAAATGGGAAAATATAACTAATGTAATTTATGGACAATAGTTAACAACAGCATTGTAATGTTTTTGAAGCAAAAACAAAGTTGGTACTATATTAATGCCAAAGGTTAAATCAAAGAATATGGAATTTGGTTTTGTGACATATGAATATGATTAAGTATTTTTTTCTCTTCTTCATTTTTTTTTAAATTAATAAGGAGACCTTAACTTTATCATTTAACTAATCTGTTTTTGTGTATTTCTCTGGACCTTGGAGGAACAACTGAATTAGTAATTGGAATTAAATGATATAAAAGTGCCTGGAAAGAAATTTTTAGGATAATATTTTCATAACTTGTGGAGTGGCCTTTATCTGTTATTTTATTTATTTTGAATTTGAAATAAAGTTATTAAAATAAATGAATAAATATATATTTTTAAAAACTCCAGAAAACTACAAGTGCTGGAGAGGATGTGGAGAAATAGGAATACTCCTTCTCCTGTTAGTGGGAATGTAGAGGTGTAGCCTCTGTGGAAGATAGTTTGGTGGTTCCTCAGGAAGCTAAATATAGGTCTACATATGATCTGGCAATCTGGCTGTAAGGAATATATTCAGAAGAATTGAGAGCAGAGATGTGAACAAACATTTGCACACTGATGTTCATAGGGCATTATTCACAATTGCTAAAAGATGGAAACAATCCAAGTGTTGTCTATCAACTGATGAATGGATAAACAAAATGTGGTATATACATACAATGGAATACCTGTAAGAAGAAATGAAGTTGAGATGCATAAGGCAATATGGATGAACTTTGAGGACATTATGTTGAGTGAAATAAGCCAGACAGAAAAGGACAAATATTGTATGGTCTAATTAATATGAACTAAATATGATGAGTAAACACATGGAGGTAAACTCTAGAGTACAGGTAACTAGGAGATAGAATGTTGGTGAGGACAGAGAGATGAGGCTTAATTTAAATATCATTTTAATAAGTTTGATTGGAAATATGTGCAAATGGATAGAGTTGATGGTAACACAGTAAAGTGAGTATAACTAACACTGCTCATTTATAAATGTGATTGTGGCTGAAGGGGGTAGTGTAGGGACATAAATATTAATAGAAAGAAAGCTAAAGGATAACCTAGGGATTGTATAACCTGGTGAACTCACTCAATGGTAGATGAGGATTTTTGTTTATGATACAAACACAACAATGTTCTTCTATTACAAGGTGTTAAGATATGGTGTTAAATGGGAAAATACAACTATTGAAACATGGACTATTGTTAACAGTAATATTCTAATATTTTTGCTTCAATAGCAAAGAAGATACTATATCAATTCTAAGGGTCAACAATAGGGGTGTATAAGGGGTGTAGCAGTTTGATATTATTTATGAATTAAAAAAAATATATTGGATTATGTTTGTGACCTGGTCTTTTCCTCTGGGCATATTAGATTATTTTGGATTCAGAAGTTTTACTTTTACTTGATTGGGCCATGTCAGTAAGACGTTGAGTTTCTGCCCCCTTGGTGGGCAGGTACTCACAGAGAAACAGCACGACAGAGAAAGGAGGTTGGAGTTTTAATGCTGGAGCCCAGGAAGTAAGCACACAGAGGAGCAGATCAGCTGAGCCTTGCGAGAATTGAGCCCTGGGGAGAGACAGAGCCGGTCGCCTGATAGTCTACAGCTGGCCTTGTGGAGAGAGCAGGGCAGCTGAGTCCAGAGAGAAACAAGTCCCAGGAAGAGAGGAACCCAAGAAGCTTGAACTCTTGGCAGATGTTGGCAGCCATCTTGCTCCAACATGTGGCAACAGACTTTCGTGAGGGAAGTAACTTATGCTTTTTGGCCTGGTAGCTGTAAGCTTCTACCCCAAATAAATACCCTTTATAAAAGCCAACAGATTTCTGTAATTTGGCTCAGCACCCCTTTGGCTAACTAATACAAGTGGGTGTGGGACTTTTCCTTTTGGAGTAATGAAAACATTCTAAAATTGACTGAGGTGATGACAGCACAAATCTTTGATGTGTGTATACTTTGGATGGATTGTACAAAGCATGGGACTGTATAACACAGTGAACCCTGTGGTTCATGATGGATGTGGTTAAAAGTAAAATATGAGAACGTCTCTCATGAACTATAACAAATATATCATACTAATACATGGTGTTAATTATAGGATCATTTGTGGAAAAAATACATCAAATGGACTATAGTTAGAAATATTTTGACGATGCTATTTCATAGTTTGTAACAAATGTTACACAACAATGCAAGGTGTTGGTGGTAGGGCAATGTATGGGATTTCTGTATGGTAAGCATGATTGTTTTGTAAACTCACAACTTCTCTAATTAAAAAAAATGAATCTACGGTGGTATAAAACTTGAATCTGTGCAAAGTGAGTCGAATAGTCATTCCAGACGTTTCTCTTATGCAGTTCTCAGGCAGATTTCACAAACGGCCACAGAAAACAAAAAGCCTTAGACAAAAGTGCTCTTGAGGGCTCTAGGGATGTCCAGACACCATAGGCAAGACACACTGCCTCATGAAATCAACACCCCCTCAATGGGCTTTATCTGGGAATATATGAAAATATATTTCCTCAATATAACATAGTTATACTTATTTATAATACACTTAACCACGATTCTTCTTCTCCTTTTATTTGGACCAATAATTTTCAATGTACCTGTTAAGTATATTTCTCAGAGACATAAACCTTTGTATTGTTCATATTCCAGTTGAGCCTTGAAAGCCAGCAGAGATGCGGCCAACTCCTACTCTCCAGTTCTTCAGATTTGCCCTGGACAACTAACAAAATGATGAAGATGGACCAGTCCCATCCCCAAAACAAGGAGTATCTTCAACTGCAAGCAAACCAATTCCTTTCCTCTGCCCCATAATATCTACATCCCTTCTCAGCCTGAAGAATCAAAGCAGACATTGTCCCAAATCCCTTAAGACTGAGGAATGAACAAACATAAGGGGGGAGTGTAACCATGGACCAAAGCAGATGTATTGTTATTGTAGATAGTATCGTGTTTTAACAGAATAACTTGTAACATTGATATGAAAAATAAGATAAAAATTCGGATGCCTGAGTCCCATCACCAGATATTCTGATTTAATTTTCTTGGGCATGGCCTGGTCATTTAGAGGTTTGAAAAGCCTCAAGGCAATTTCTATAGGTATCAGTGTTTGCAAACATGTTCTCTAATGAGCTGAAACCCAAAATAGGACCTTGCTACTCATAGTGTTTGGAAGCTGGGTCAGCAGCATCTACATCACCTGGCTGCTTGATAGAAAAACAGAATCATATACCCCACCTAAGACAGACTGAGTCAGATCTGCAATTTAACAAGATCCCACAGATTCATATGCAAGGTAAAATTTGAGAAGCACTGGTTCTATACTGCCTTTTAGATTCCACAATGACAAGCTAAAAACCAGTGCAGAGCAATGAGAATTTTGACCCTGAATTCAATATGCCATAAAATTTTATAATGATTTTAATTACATTAATTCATTGCTACCTTTATTATTAAATATTACTTATTGCTAAAAAACACAAGTTGAACCAATGGAATTGATTTTAGTATAACACTGTCTATTCCTCAACACTATGCAGACTAACAAATTTGGCAGCTGAGGAACTCAGTGTGAGGCAGCTGGGCATGATTTTGGATGGAAGACTCAAATTCAATGTTGGTGAAATGCTTACAGTTTGCATGTGCATTGCAGGTGTGTTACATCACTTCCCATGAGTGATGTGAATGCTGGGAACAGGGGCAGGGACTGATAGCCTGCCTTTAACCCTTTCCAAACAAGCATCTTGTGGGCAGATGTTGACCACACCTTCTTGCACATCTCTCTAAATGAGCCCAGGAGATGAGCCAGATTTTGCTGATCCAGGCATTGCTTTCAAATGCACAGCCACTGTACCTCTTCATGAAATAGCACTGAGACTCATTCAGGGGAATGGGAAACCAAGTGCCTTCCTTTAATGTCCCAGGTGATGGAGGAGATAGGAAAACCAACAATATTGTCTTGCTTAGTTTATAATCAGATGTCATTATTGAAATTTTATGAAAATTTGAAAATTTGAGGGTGGGATGTTATGGAAACCATCCTATGTAGGAAGAAGTCCTATTAAGGAAACAATTTCCCAAAATACTAGCGCAAACAAAATTGCAGAGAGGAATAGTAAAACTACTATTCCTCTACTAGGGAACAAAAATATTTTCATGTTTTTCCTTGCAAATGGTCCCCTAGTCTATCCAGTGAAGGCTTTATATTGGCATAAAGGAAACAAACATTTCATAGAGATGAAAATGTTATGCTAACGTAAAATCATTCCTAATCAGTTATTAAAACAGATAATGCTTTTAGTTTATGCATTCCAGTGTTAAATTAGGCATTCTTTAAAATGCCTAGGCAGTTTAGAATGACCACAAATAAGTTGCCAGGAATTGGCTAAGAATATTTCATATTGCCTGCATTATAACTTTTCTTGTAACACATGTACATGTACATATAAGTACAAATTAAAATGAAAATGCAAGTTTTATGTGTATATTTATGTTACTAAAAGTAATGATACTTAATTTATTTTAAAGTAGCCAGTATTTTAGACTTTCCAGTAATTTACATAACTTTTCCCTCTAATTAGTTCACATTATAGAAGTATTTCTAGACTCATACTTTTCATCCTGGGCATTTATATTTTGTAGCATTTTAGGTTTGTGCTTTTACTCATGGCTTCAGGGTGAGCTGGTAAGAGGACTATTGCTAGTAGCTTATAAATAGAGAAGGCAAAGTCTGGTTCATGAACTTCTTTGTGCTCAATATATTATTATTTACCATTATTTCAGGAGTCATAAGGGCTACTTTGAACCCATGGAGGGAGATGGTAAGTCTTTGAAAATGGACTCCATGAAGAAAATGAATATCCATATTCCAGCCTCCTTTATCTTATTTCCTATATCAGAATTGGCACTCTGTGTAGGTGTTTGTTTGGATCACATTATCTATGATATCTATTATATCTATGGTATCTATTAAAGGAAATCTTTGTTTTGATATCTTAGAAATATGTCCCTATCTAAGATGTTTTGCTGTGAATGCTTGTGTTTGTGAGAGGTAGAACCAGTGACACTAATGTAGGATCTCTTTCCATCATGGCTGTGATCTGGCATGTCTGCAAATGAAACTGAAATTAGAATGACTGGTTAGTCTACCTTGGAAAACTCCACAGCCAACTGGAGATCCTATTGCAGCCAGATTCAGGCACCTAATCAAAACCAGATTACCCATTTTAAAACAGAAAATTCAAAATGACATATATTGGCTCAGCTGAGGGGCTTGGGCAATTCATAATCATGTATGGGGAGGGACAGAGCAAAAATCATTGTTATTAGCCATTAGTGCACATTTCCATTGTATTGTAGATGTTTCAGGGATAACAATTTTTAGGTGGAAAAATTAGAAACACTCCAAAATGTACAAATTGCTAAGGGTTTTAAAAAATGTTACTGAGATAATTGAAGATTCACACGCAATCTTAGGAAAAAGTAGAGAGATCTGTATACCCTTCACCCAGTTTCCCTCAACTGTAACATTTTGAATAACTGTAATACAATATCACAATCTGGAAACTAATATTGATATAATCCATCAGCCTTATTTAGATTTCGTCAGCTTTGCATGCACTCATTTGTATCTGTGTGTGTAGTTCTATGAGTTTTATTCTACGTGTAGATACGTGTGGCTACCATTACTGTTACGGACAGAACATTTCCCTCCCAAGGTTCCCTAGCACTAGCTAATAATTTTTAATGGGGATATACTTGAAAGATTTATTCACCAATTTGAATAGCTTCTCTGAGGCTATTTTGTATCAAAAATAGTTTTAAAAGCCAATAAATGACTAAGAAGATAGAAGAAGTTAACCTCCTCACTAATACAGGAGTTGCTGACAGTATGGGAGCTGATGTCCCTGCGGAGCTTTCTGAGAATACAAACAACGAATTACCACCCTGCTTTAGAAAGGATGCTTTAGAAATTGCTGAGGGGAGAATGGAGAAAGATTTTGAATAATATTTGTAGCAAAGAATAAAGGCAGGGCTTTAAGGACACAGGTTAGTAGGCCTTTTGCATTGTTTTTTTAAAAAAAGGAAGTTAAAATTTACAGCCTCTGATTCTTTTGTGTTTAAAAAAAAAAAAAGCAATGTCAGCCAGAATCAAAAAATCATTTCTGGTCCATGCTCTGTGAAAAAGAGCTTTCTCCCCCCTGGGAAAACAATAAAAAATTATTTGCCTCTGTATCAAATTTAGGACCACTTACAAAAATGGCTAGCTTGGCAGAGGATGCTTGGCAGAGAGCTCAATTGTACGTTTTGCTTGTAGCTCAGCATGAACTTTCCTCAAAGACAATAGACATTTGTGTTCACACATTTGGAAAATGAACTTACACAAATAAGTGCAGTTTATGCAGTTTCTTGAAACCGTAAAACATTGACACTTTTAAACTAATGGGCTTTGGGCTACACTCAAAATAAAGCATTGTGTATTTTGCTGCTACCTTTTATATCTAGGGTAATGAAGAACATCTATAAAGTGGAATTGTTAATAGCAGAAAATTGTGAGAAGTCAATCATAAAAGCTACATGCTGGGGTTTTTTTCTTTCTTTTTCTTTTTTTGCTCCCCTGGAATTAAAGATATTCCTTTCCTTGGAAGAGAACTTTGGCTTAAATATTATATAATTTTAAAAGTCTGCTCTTTTTCACTATTAGGGGGAAAAGAACTTCTGAGATGCTACTAATTAAACTCCTTTTAGCATTACCATTGCACTGATCAAACTGACCTTGGTTTAACTTTGAGATCTGGAGTTTACTTGGTAGATCTAGGTGATAGAGATCTAGGAGAATGGGTTATCTTGAAATACATAAAGTAAGGTCTTATTTCCCTAGAACATTCTAGGAGAATTAAAGCACAAACACTAAAGGTCAAGGCAAACGGTATACTTCTGTCATGCTAGCTCTATCTCATTCCCTAAGCTTATCTTCACCTTCAGGTTCAGTCATTCCATGATTTTCATTCCCCTCCTCCCAATTCAGAGAAGTTAAATTTGTATATCTTCACAGACATTAGGTCTGCCACAGGTCTGTCGGTATTGAGCTCCTGAGGGTTTCCTCAGACCTGGAACATGATTCCCAGTGATGAACTCTTGCTTCTGTGTTGCTTATCAGTTGTAATTCTTCCCTGCTTTCCCCCATGTTGGCCCAGTAATAAGGATGGTCGTGGTCTGTACTTCTGAGAACATTGCTTGGAACCCCAATCTAGGGGCTTCAAGAGACCTATTTCTCTATTTTGACCATTCTGCTCCTCTCACCTGCAATTGGAGCATTGTTTTGCACCCCATTAAGGGACATGGCTTCTTATTGGCAATTTTCCCCATAAATCATATACCTATAACGGCACTACTTTCTAGTTGTCTATTTTTGTTCTTATATATTTTGGGTGAAGAACTTTTTTGAGACACTAATGAAAACTCTGGATTCTCTCTTAAGAATAATGAACACATGCACATATATGTGGAATTTTGTGTGAAATAGAAAAATTCTATATCCATAGAATTTTTTATTAAAATTTCAGAGGATTCATAAAGCCCTCTCAGTTCTATCTATGGATCTCATTGACAGTCTATGAAACTCAGGTCAAAAGTTCCTGAAATTATTCTCTTAATCTTCAGATGAAAAATTGGGGAACTCAGGTAGTCAAGAGTGGGTCTCTGTTGACAGCTTGCCCAGGTTTATGACATTAAAAGTAGATCTTTTCTTAGAAGGCTGGATGATAGGTAAGTTGACAGTCAAAGTTAAGTTGACTGTCAAAAGGAAGCAGAAGACTATGAACGTCATTTTCAATACTAATATATCAATACCCACTTTACTTACTTGACCGTCCCTTTTCTCTTGCAACTTTGGTTTTGACTTTGACCTGTTATGTCTGCGTTGCTGGATTGATATTTAGATGATATCTTGTTCTAGTCTCTCCAGTCACTCCTATTTGAAGCAAAAATTTCCTCCTCATCAAAATGATTGTAGAATAAATCTTGACCCTAGTTGGGGGCAGTAGTTTATCTGATAATATATTTAACTAGGTCTTAATTATTTTTAAATGTGCCTTGTTGGTTCCCAGAACCAGGTGGTGAGCATATTTAATGCATCAATGTGTATTTTACATCTCTGAAAGAGTAATATGGTGAAAGGCATATGGTAACCACCACGTCAAGGAGAAAAGGAGCTTATGTGCTGAGGATGATAGGAGGAAGAAGGGGCAGGAAAAATCCCAGCTGGAAGGAGAATGACAAAGAAAGAAAACAGTATTTCTAGGGGTAGAATTTCATTGAACACTTATCTCTATCTGAAGAATAATGTTTATCAAATTCCAAAATAGACAGATTGGGGACCCAACCAAGGCAAGACTGTGTTCCTCCAGAGACCAAAAATGTTCTTTATTTTAGTAAAATGGCTCCGTTTTGGATTTAGGGTAAAAGGTATAAGAATAACACCAAGCATTTATCCCTGAATGCAGTTGAAGTAAAAGGGAGTAGTAAAGATAAGTGATGCCTGAAATGATTTGTTTAATACTTTAAATCTGGATTGATCTACAAAGATGCTATAATTTACCTTAGCAGTGTTGTATTTAGTTCCTTGGAATTACATCCTGGGTAGCCTTGTTTAATGAGTTCTCTTGAACTGCCCATGACTCTTGACTCTTTACTGTCTCAGAAGTCTAGCAAACAAAAGCAGATATGTGTAGCCTTTCCCCTCTTTTGCTATAATAGATTCTTTAAAACAACAACATTAACAACAGCAAAATACCTGAAATGGAATTCAAATGAGAAGCAGCAGAACATGTTCACCTTTTTAGGAACAATGACTTCATTTTGGTTAAGTATGTTTTAGCTAGATCTGAACATACAGATCAGGACTTACTTTTTCTAATCCTCAGTTGAGTCAAGATGGTGTCAGTTCACTAGATTTCATTTCTTTATCCTACTTAATTCCCATTTAAGTAGAGATATATTATGCAAATAGGGTTCTATCAGTTGGGTTCTCAAATCAGGGATTTCAGATGTAAACTGAGAAACTAATATTTCTATATATTAATATATTGAACAATATATGTCTGAGAAAACAGTATCCCATAGGGAAAGAATTAAATCCAAGATCTTGCAGGAAAAGATCCCTACCTGGCTCCATGCAGAGAGCCTGTGCTCTTATTGGAATGTTTGGATTCAAGTAGAAAGAAGGATTTCACCCAGAGAGGATGAAGTAGCCAATGAAGCCACTTCTAATAGTGGTAGTATGACCAAATCTGGTACAGTAGCCAGACCACAAGAGAGGGAAAAATGTTTGATGGTGAGTAAGGACAGATAATTCTGTTTCACTCTATCCTTTTCCTATTACTTTCTCCCATCCAGATGTGCGGCCTCAGATCAAAATTCTACTTCTATTATACTATATATGAATCTAATAAGACTCAATAGCTCTATTATTTTCTCAACATATGTTAGCCACAGTTACTGAATTTAACTTTAAAGCTTTACCCTTTTCTATTAATGTCCTATTAATTTGCAATTTTTAAAAGAAAACAATAAACTGCACTTTCACAGCCCAAGTTCAAATTATTTGTTTGTTTGCCTGAGGCAGACCATGCAGACAAAATGAATGGTCAGCTGAAGTATTAACAGGCTATTCTAGGCTCTGGATTCATAGTAATCGCCTGGAAACACTAGATGGCACAGGAGAGGTATAAATAGACAAGGGAGAGCCCAGCCCTCAATCTTTATGTGGTTTAAAAGAATTGTTAGGGTTAAAAAAAGCAACTTTTTAAGATATTCTTATTTGATCTTTTCTCTTAACTTGCCTTGTTATCTTCCGCTTATCCTTTGGATTTTCCAGAATTAGGTGATGTAAGGTAAAATTTCTCCTTTTAACTTGAAAGCAAACACTTTTTAAAAAAAATCTTTTGATTGAGTAGTGCCTTTACTTCTTTACTTTTTTTTTCTTTAATCCATCACAGAAACACACAATACATATTATATATATATATATATATATATATATATATACATGCACACACATAATTTACATATTATATATATATATTTCTTTATATATGTTTGTGGTATCTTTATGTTGAATTAAACATATAGTTCCAGGAAGCTTAGAAATAATGGTACATGTGGCATGCCATGGTATATGTAAATTTGCATGTGTGTCTATTTATTGTTTTAATTATGTAACTAAATAAATATAACTGAATTATGGAAAACTTTTCTAAGAGAACACATCTAAACATGGAAATTAGTATTATGTAATTTCTATTTTTTTTCTCAGCTTGTGGTGAATACATATATTCTAGGAAGTCCCATGTATATAGTATTTTTTAAAGATGGGATTATTTTATTATTTCTTTTGATGGAAAAATGATAAGCTATGAACAGGAAAGCATATTAAGCAAATGAAAATTTGAGCTCAAAGCTAATGCTGATTACACTGGCAGTACCTTTGTGTTAATTACAGAAATTCTCCTTATTCATAAGGAATTATACTGCAAAACCACAAGCTAAACAATAGAGTTTGCCATTGAATAATTTTTAAAGTTTAATGGAGGAAAATATGAAAAGCTTACAGTTGGCCATATTGAAAAGATATACCAAACAGGGAGCAGATGTAGCTCAAGTGGTGGAGTGCCTGCATCCCATGTATGAGGTCCTGGGTTCAATCCCTGTTACCTTATAAAATTATATATACCAAACATACTGGTACAGAGAAAGCTGGCATAAAACTGCCAAAGGGTGAATAGATTCTCATTTTTAATAATAGTTCTGGATTATTTGAGTTTTTTGGAAAGTCTTTAGGGCAATTAGTGATAATGTAAAACCTGAAAAAGCAATTTTAATATTTTGTTCTCCAAGTTTTCTATAGATTAAATTGAGTTTATTTGAACAAAATATTGTTTTCTCATCTGTGGTAGGAGAAAATACCTAGAATGATTATTTTGAAATTTAGATATAATGCATGTAAAGACATACAAATTTAAATAACCTTTAGTCTTAGTACATAAGAAACTTTATTTCTGAATATTGTTTTCTCATCTGTGGTAAGAGAAAATACTTAGAATGATTATTTTGAGAATTATATATAATGCATGTAAAGACATATAAATTTAAATAACCTTTAGTCTTGGTACCTAAGAAACTTTATTTCTGAATTAGTTCAGTGAGAAAGAAATAAAACTAACCAGTAACACAGAACCACAATATCATCTCCAATGAATTTTTTTTAAAAAGGGAGAGTTCACACATTTTTGATAGTTATCTGTAAAGAAATGATCTGTAATTAGTTTAAAATTGTCTATATTTTATTTTGAAGACATAATTATATAATATATAATACAATCATATGTAACATAGTAGCTAAGGAGTTATAGTTATTAAATATTTTGGGTGGAGGCATGATCCTGTATTAGAAAGAACATGAGTTTTAGGGTATGTAGCAGTTTGATATTGTTTATGAATTCCAAAAATAAATATTGGGTTATGTTTGTAAATGGTCTGTTCTTCTGGGCATATTAGATTGTATTAAATTCAGAGGTTTCACTTTTCCTTGATTAAATAATGATTAAGACTTTGATTGGGCCACGTCAGTAGGATGTAGTTGATGGGTGGGAACTCATAGAGAAAACTACACAGCAGAGGAGTGAGTTGGAGTTTTGAGCTGGAGCCCCGGGAAGTAAATTTGCAGGAGAAGAACACAGAGGAATAGAACAGCTCCATAGACACAGCAGAGGCCCCAGGAAGAGAGGGAGCCTGATAGTCTACAGCTGACCTGTGGAAAGAACAGAGTAGCTGAGCCTGGAGAGAAAAAGCCCCAGGAGAGAGACGAGATTTATGCCAGACTACAGGAGATATTGGAAGAAGCTGGGACCATGGAGCCTTAAGAGGAAGAGGAAGGCTGAAACCTCACAGAAATTGGCTTCCACCTTCTCCAACATGTGGCAACAGACTTTGGTAAGGGAAGTAACTTATGCTTTATGGCCTGGTAACTGTAAGCTTCTACCCCAAATAAATACCCTTCATAAAAGCCAACAGATTTCTGGTATTTTGCATCAGCACCCATTTAGCTGACTAATACAGGGTTCCACAGACATGGATTCAAATACTAGTCCCCTAGGTGACCTTGGATATTTAATTCTTCAATTCTTATTTTCTTATTTGTAACATGAGGTTAATATCACCTCATGCTATAAATTTGTCATGGGTTAATAGGATTTCTCAACCTCAGAACTATTGACATTTTGGGAAGAATAATACTTTGTGGTGAGGATTGTCCTATCCATTGTAAGATGTTTAGCAGTATTCCTGGCTCTATCCACTATATGGTAAAAGCAGCTTCCCCTAAGTTGTGACAAATGAAAGTGTCTCGAGACATTGTCAAATGTCCCTGTTAAGAACCCCTGGGTTAGAGGTAAAATGAGTAATACACCTTACATAAAACAGAGTAAATACTAAAAAAATGATTAGCTCAGCAATCACTCATAGGCTTTGATATTAAAGACCTCATCAGAAATTGCCAGAGTTACCTCAGGTCATCTAATTTAGGGGTCCTTATCTGAGATAGGAAGCCAATAAGAATATTTTCGTAAAGTTATGGATTTATATTTGTTGGTAAACTCACCAAGTTAATCCATTCAATCCCATTTCTAATCAATCATTTATAAAATGTAGATAGTTAAATATAATCACCAGAGCTCAAATTATAGTAAATGTCACTTTTATAGAGTCAAACCCTTGAAGAATATACATTTAATAAAGGTCCTAATCAGACATCTTTGTGGGCCTTTGAACAGAATAAGAAACAGCAAGGAATCCAGAAGTACTCTTTTCTCTTTGGTTATTTAGTAATCATTCATCAGCAAATTATTTATTGCACACTATTTTCAGGGAATCAGTACCATTTCTTAAGGAATTTATAGTGTAATGGGAAAGACAGAGAACTAAGCCAACAATCCTATGAGATCCAAAATATGGACTGCATTTTTTTGGAGGGGTAAACCCATTGGGAAAGTAAGACAAAGCTTCCTAGAGGAGGTGAAAACTGTGTTGAATGGTAAAAATGTTGCAAAGAAGAAAAAATGGAACAGGATTTAGCTGGTTGGGAGTTAGGGGGATTGAGTGTTCTGAATGCATAATGGGGCGAAGGAGAAGAGAATATGGTGCATTTCCCCTTCTTCAAGGAAATAATTGCATTAGGTGAGTGAGGTGATTAAAGTGTTAGGTGGTAGTTAGTTCATGAAATACCTCATATACATGCTAAATAATTTGGAGTTTATCAAGAGAGCTGTAGTATCCATTAATCAGTTTAAGCAGGGATATGCTTTCATTTAATTTGTATTTTATATCACTCTGGTGTTGTATGCAAGAAGGACTGGAGGGGAAAGGCAAATCCAGAATCAGAAAACCACTTAGAAGTTGTTGCAATAATCCACATAAGAAATGAGGAGAGATTGAATTAAGGTAATGACAATAAAAACAGAAGAAGGCAGATTCAAAAGGTATTTAGGATGTATATATATATATATATTTTTTTTTTATTTTTAAAGATTTATTTATTTATTTATCCCCCCCCCTTGCTGCTTGTGTTTGCTGTGTCCATTTGCTGTGTGTTTTTTCTGTGTCTGCTTATCTCCCCATTGCTGCGAGGTCTTGCTGCATCAGCCCACCGTGCCGGGAAACGAACCCGGGGCCTCCCATATGGTAAATGGGAGCCCTATCGATTAAGCCACATCCGCTTCCCTTAGGATGTATATTAAGAGGAATTACTTACCTCTCAAGTAATTGTGGGGAATGAGTAAAATAGATTGTACTCTGAGTGATTACTATACTTCTGATTTGGGTGATTAGGGAATGGGAGTTAATTTAAATTAATTTAAGAAATGGAGTAGAAGGAAAGAAGCTGGATTTGTTGTGGTGTGACTGTGTGAGGAAACAGATGTTAGGCTTAGTCCTGGCCATGTTAAGTTTGAGGTGCCAGTGGGGCATCTGAGTGGAGAGAGAGTATCATCAGTAATTAGATGGCATAGGCTTGAAACTCAGAGGAAGTTGGCTGGTGGTGGAGATGTAGGAATTTTCAGGATATAGATAGTAATGGATGGGTTCATTGAAAAGGAGAATGTAGTCCAGGACTTGGACTGAGGACAAATCATGGACAGCATGAATACTTAGGGTGAATAGAGAAAGCAGATCCCCAAAAGTGGAATAAGAAGGATGGTCATAGAAGACAGTAGTTATCTGTGAAAGAGAGGCCACAAGGGAAAAACTGCAAGAAGGAATGATGTTCAATAGCATTTTGTTGAAGAGAGGATAAGTGGAAGAATGCCCAATGGACTGATATCATTTATGCTTTTAAGGGCAGTTTAAATGACAAATTGTAGCTGGGTTAGGACTTATGGTTGCCTGGAAACAAAATCTGGATAGTATTTTATACAATTTTTATTTTGAGTACCTTTAGTTGGGATTATTTCTTATCTAGCTTCCACATGGTCCATCATTTCCTACTGTGTGAGTGAAGTTACAAAATGAAGTCAGAGACTGGCGCTCTCAATGAGGTTAAAGAGAAAATATACTAGCATTAGGAGACAGAGAGAAAAGCAGACCGTGAATTTTGGTACTATTTCATGCTAATATCTAAAAGAATTGCTGTTTGTTGTTGATTCAAACTAGCATCAGGGACACTGCCTAATCAGAAGATCTGTGTTATAGTGGCCATGTAAACTGAAATGGGCTGGTAAACTCTCAAGATGTCAGCTTAGAAGAAGAAATTTCTAGGGAATGAAAGAAAATGGGTTTTATTGCCTGTAATTTACTTTAAAATACTTAAGCATTTTAAGGCAGTGTTGTGTGTGTGTGTGTGTGTGTGTGTGTGTGTGTGTGTGCTTAGTTTTAATCTGCATTCTGTGGAGTGGGGGTGGGGTATGGTTAGTTAAATTTTAAAATAACTAAATATGGAATACACATGCTGGCTAGAACTTGAAAGACTAATCAAAATCCCACACTTTGGAGGTGTCTAATCCAAGTTTTCAACTCTCTTCATCTGAGATCAACACCAGATGGTATGGTAATTAGCACTCTGGATGCAGAAATGTTTTTGCGTTGGTAAAATTAGTTGTACTTAAGATGTGTGGATTGGCTAGATATATTGAGCTGGGACTCCTGTATGGATAGGATTTAAGAATATAGTGAACTCTATTCCCTTTAAGAATGGTCCTTTGGTTTAGGACCCATCTGGTGTGAGGACTCTCATCTAAGGGCTTTTCCCTGGCTCTTTGTGGGTAGCTGAATTCTGCCTCTAAGATATTATATTTTCTGCCTTAACATTTTACGGAAAAGAATGTTGTTGACTACCTAAAATTATAGAGATCTGGTACTTCGTTGAGTTTATAGAACTGGTTGCATTGCTGTCTTTGTGCCTGCCTATTGTTAAGTGTTTGTGTGTGTGGCAGAATTTTGTCTGGAACATTCTTTTATAGTGTTATTCTATCCAATAGCAAGACTTCAGGGGAGGAGACATTTTAAAGCTACCAATTTCTACCAAAAATATACTAAGAATTGTGAATAACCAAACTATGCCAGTTTGCAGCCACTTGACACTTATTCCTCTCAACTGAAGAACATAAAAATGCTTATTCCTTCACAGGTGTCTGAATAAGTCAGTGTTTGAGCTTTAATTGACATATCAAAAAATTCAAAAATAATATTCACCTCATTGCTAATAATAGCTAATATTTTCTGAACACTGCTCTGGGACTTTACATATATGCTTTAATATTTAATCTTTACAACAACTTAAGAAGTAGTTAAAATTATTATCCCTATTTTGGGGTAAGAAAATTGAGGCAAAGTGAAGTTAAGTAACTTGTGTGCTTAGGGCCATACAATAAGTAAGAAATAGGATTGGAAATATGAACTCAGGCAGTCTGATTTAGAGATTATATTCTTACACACAACTGTCTATTAACTCTAGTATAAATGAGATTACTTATGTGAGAAACACCTATTAAAGAATCTGTCACTACATATATACTCAAATATTGGTGAAACATGAATTGGTATGAGAATGATCCAATCCTCGTCTATATTTATATACTTGTTTTGTGATAATAGACCTGCATTGATAAATTAATCATAGCATTCTTCTACAGTGTATAAGTCAGAGAAGGGAGATACTTACAGAACAGTGAAGTGAATCATTCCTTATTATGCTACAGTATATAAACTTATGAATGTATAACATCCATATTTTACCTTGGCTTTATTCTTTTTAGTAGATCCAGTACAACTTTATTACTGAATTTAGTATTTCCAAAGCTAAAAAATTCATCAAGGATTTTAATGAAACATCCCCACTAAGCATTGCCTCTTTTTCCCACCCAAAATTTTCAATATCTATCAAGACAAAAAAAAAAAATCTACTTACCTTTTAATTAAAAGGTCCTATAAAGTAGCCCTGACTTTTCTACTAATGGTCAATCAGACCTTAAAAAGTATAATTGGAAACAAGGTGTTTTTTTTTTTTTTCCTGTTTACTACCTTCACATACTAATTTTTACTGACTGAAGTATTTTCTTGGCAGGTTTCATTGGAACTAGGCAAGAGATTAAAGAGTTTGCTCTTTTGCATGAAGAGAAAACACAAATATTTTCCCTAGGTACATATCAGCTTGAGATAAGCCTTCCAATATCAAGAACTCTATAAAGGAAGTTAAAACATTGCTTACCAGTTTCAGAGTTCCCACAAATATGTTCAGCTCACCTGATAGTTTCTCAATGGACATGACTAAGGTAATATGGAGGAGAAATGAGATTACATTTTGAGTTTTAGGGGCAGAGGAAAGAATGTCCTTTCCAAGTGTTCACTCTTACAAAAGCAGAGGACCATTTGTTTGTCATTAATATTAACATGAATTAGTGTTGCTTACCTCACGTTGGATCTCTCATGATATAAAACAGGGTGGGCCAAACTTAGTCCCAAAGGAAATGGGTAAATACTTCAGAGGAGTTATAGACCTAACATTTGAAAAATGTAAACAGGGATAAATAAACAAAATCTGTAAGAATGAGGAAGAATTTTCATCTATGCCAATTTTCAGTTCACTTGTGGTACTTTCAATATTGAGAAACACATGGAAGGAAAAACTTTGATGAGCAGAGTGAATGGGTTTCCTGTAAATATTAAAATGATTTGCTTTTTTTTTTTTTTTTTAAATAAGGCATTAAGTAAATGTATCATGATGGTCTCAGTTTATAAAATAGGGTTTTGAAAGCAAGTTTTTCCTTACTTACGCAGGAATTTGTTGTGTTGAGTTCTATAAACTAATAAAACATATTCAACAAAGCAGTTAATTAAAGGTTGGGAAAAGGCATAAAACCGAGTTATAGAAATGAAAATGAATAGTACCTTTATAGATTAGATATTGTTTGTAATTCTACATTAATTATCTCATTCAATCAAAGCAAGCCTATTAATATATTCCTCACTTTACTTTTAGGGAAACTGAAGGAAGTAGTGGTTGACTTTCCCAAGATCTCATACCTAACGCATACAATAACACATTCTCTTTAGTTAACATCCTCTTTTGAACAATTGTTGGACAAGCTTCTGTGAACTTTTTCTGTGTTCTTTCAGGGCAAGTAGAGATAAGAGATGATTCCACTCCAGCCATTATTGTAGCCTAGGAATACTGAGTGCTCTGCCCTTGTATTAGAAGCTGGTCATTTCATTTCTATGTACTGTGTAATGTAACAAGGAGGGGCTTTCCTTGGCAAATGTATTTACTAATGAAATGTCATTAGCCGATTATCATAAATTCTTAAATTTAGTCATTTCAGGGTCTAGGCAGATTGTAGGACTCTGCCTATTGAACAATAAAACTCTCAATAGACTGTAAAATTGTGAATAAAGATAAGTGCTTTGAAAAGTACTTCTTCGATATGTTCAAGAGTTAAGGTGGCCTGGTCGATGGAAAGAATGTGTTAGGAGTGGTCATAGAAATGCTCTTAGGCTTTTTGGATTGTTGAGAGGCACAGCTGCCTCTATTGAGAGCCCTTTAATTTGATTACTTCAAACAGAGTGAAAGTCTCTCTTTAGATAAACAGCAACCTTTTAAATTTGTATCCAGATAGAAGCAAAGCTATTTAAATTAGAGGACAATGAAGAATATTTACAATGCCTGATATCTAATTTTTTATTAGAGAATTTGTGAATTTATGAAACAACTATGCATACCATACAGGATTTGCATACATCGCCCCACTACCAATACCTTGCTTTACCATGGAACATTTATTCATGCCCCTGCTTTCAGTTCTTCTGACTATATTCCTAGTAGCGGAATTGCCGGATCATATGGCAGATATGTATTTAGCTGCCCAAGGAACCACCAAACTGTTTTCCAAAGAGGCTGCACCATTCTACATTCCCACCAACAGGGAAGGAGAGTTCCTACTTCTCCACATCCTCTCTAGTATTTGTAGTTTTCTTTCTTTTTTATATAATAGCCATTTTGTAAGGCATGAAATGGTATCTCATTGTAGTTTTGATCTGCATTCTTCTAAAAGCTAGTGATGTTCAGCATCTTTTCATGTGCTTTTTGGCCATTTGTGTTTCCTTTTTGGAAAAATGTCGATTCAAGTCTTTTGCTCATTTTTAATTGGATTTCTTGTCTTTTTATCATTGAGTCATATGATCTCTTTATATAACATGGAAATCAAACCCTTATAAAATATGTGGTTTCCAAATACTTTCTCCCATTGAGTAGGCTGCTTTTTAACCTTCTTTTTAAAGTCATTTGAAGAACAATAGTGTTTTGATGAGGTCCCACTTACCCGTTTCTTCTTTCATTGCTTGTGCTTTGGGTGTATGTTTTAAGAAACCACCACCTACCACAAGATCTTGAAGATATTTCCTACATTTTCCTCTAGGAGTTTTATGGTTCTAGCTTTCATATTTAGGTCTTTGATCCATTTTGAGTTAATGTTTGTATAAAAAGAATATACAAACTTGTATTTGATACGGATATCCAGTTTTCCCAGCACCACTTGTTGAATACACTGTTCTGACCCAGTGGGGTGGGTTTGACAACCTTGTCAAAAATCACTTGACTATAGACGTGAGGGTCTATTTCTAAAATCTCAATTTGAATCCATTGGTTATGTCTATCTTTCTGCCAGTACAGTGTTGTTTTTTCCACTGTAGCTTAGCAATATGCTTTAAAGTCAGGAAGTGAGAGTCCTCCAACTTCATTGTTCTTTTTTTAAAAAGGTGTATTTAGCTACTTGAGGCTCCTTACACTTCCAAATAAATTTTATAATTGGCTTTTCCATTTCTGCAAAGAAGGCTGTTCAAATTTTGGGGGGGAATTGTGTTGAATCTGTAAATCAGTTTGGGTGGAATTGACATCTTAATGATTTTTAGTCTTCTAATCCATGAACACAGATACGCTTCCATTTGTTCAGGTCATCTTTGATTTCTTTTGCAATGTTTTGTAGTTTTCTGAATACAGGTCCTTTATGCCCTTGATTAAGTTTATTCCTAAATATTTTATTCTTTTATTCACTGTTGTAAATGGAATTTTTTCCCTGACTTTCTTCTCAGACTGCTCATTAGTAGTGTAAAGCAAAGCTACTGACTTTTGCATATTAATCTGTATCCTGCCATTGCTGAACTCATTTATTAGCTCTAGAAGCTTTATTGTGTATTTTTCAGGATGTTCCATGAATAGGATCATATCATCAGTAAATAGTGAGAGATTTACACTTCTTTTATATTTGGATGACTTTTATTTCTTTTCCTTGCTTAATTCTCTAGCTAGAACTTCTATCACAATATTGAATAACAGTGGGCATCCTTGTCTTGTTCCTGATCTCAGAGGGAAAGCTTTCAGTATTTCACTGTTGAGTACAATGATAGCTGTAGTTGTTCATATATGCACTTTATCATGTTGGGAAATTTCCTTCTATTCCTATCTTTTGGAGTGTTGTTATCAAGAAACAATGCTGTAGTTTGTCAAATACCTTTTCGGCATCTATTGAGATGATCGTGTGAGTTTTCTTCTTTAATTTATTAATGTGGTGTATTATACTGATTGATTTTCTTGTGTTGAACCACCCTTGCACACCTGGGATAAAATCCACTTGATCATGATGTAAAATTCTTTAATGTTTTTGGATTCAATTAGCAAGTATTTTTGTTAAGGATTTTTCCATCATATTCAATAGAGAAATTGGTCTGTAACTTTCATTTTTGTAGTATCTTTATCTGACAGTGGTGTTAGGGTGATGGTGATGTTGGCTTCATAGAATGTGTTTGGTAGTCCTCCCTCCTGTTCAATTTTTTGGAATTTGAGCAAGACTGGTATTAATTCTTCTTGGAACAATTGGTAGAATTCATCTGTGAAGCCATATCATACTGGGTTTTCATTTTTGGGTTTTTTTTGATGACTGCTTTAATCTCCTTACTTGTGATTAGTTTGTTGAGATATTCTGTCTTTTCTGAGGTCAGTGTAGGTTGTTCTGTGTTTCTAGTAATTTTTTCCTCTCCTCTATATTGTCTGATTTGATGGTGTAACATTGTTCATAGTAACATCTTATGATCCTTTTTATCTCTGTGGGGTCAGCAAAGACAAAGAGATTCTGTCTTTGGTGGGACAAAAATGTTCCACCTCTCACTTCTAATTTTATTTGCATCTTCTCTCTTTCTTTTCTTTGTCAGTCTAGGAAAGGTTTTGCCAATTTTGTTGATCTTGAAGAACCAACCTATGGTTTTCTTGGTTTTCTCTATTGATTTTTTGTTCTCCATTTCATTTATTTCTGCTGTAAACGTTGTCATTTCTTTCCTTCTGCTTGCTCTGGGATTAGTTTGCTGTTATTTTTCTAGTTCCACCAGGTGTGCACCTAGGTCTGTGATTTTAGCTCTTGCTTCTTTTGTAACGTAAGCATTGAGGGCTATACAATATTTTCCTCTCAGCACTGCCTTTACTTCATTCCATAGGTTTTGATATGTTGTATTCTCTTTTCCATTCATCTCAAGATATTTACTGATATTTCTTGCAAATTATTTTTTGACTTACTGATTATGTAAGAGTGTGTTGCTTAATCTTCATATATTTTTGAATTTCCCCTTTTTCTGCCTGTTATTGATTACCAGCTTCATTCCATTATGATCAGAGAAAGTACTTTGTGTAATTTCAAACTTTTAAAATTTATTGAGACCTGTTTTATTAACCAACATATGGCCTATTCTGGAAAAAGATCCATGAGTGCTTGAGAAGAATGTACATCCTGCTGTTTTGGGTTTTAATGTTCTATATATGTCTGTTATGTCTAGTTCACTTACTGTATTATTTACACTCTCTGTTTCCTTATTGATCCCCTGTTCAGATGTTCTATCCAGTGATAAGCGTGGTGTATTGAAGTCTCCAACTATTATTGTAGAAACTTCTAGTTCTCCCTTCTGTTTTGCCAGTGTTTACCTCATGTATTTTCGGGTACCCAGGTTAGGTGCATAAACGTTTATTTTTGTTATTTCTTCTTGATAAAATGCCCCTTTTCTTAATATATAATGACCTTCATCTCTTATAACAGTTATGCATTTATAATTAAATTTTGTCTGATATTAATGTAGCTACTCCAGCTCTTTTTTTTTTTTATTACTATTTGCATGGAATACCTTTACCCGACTTTCACTTTCAGCCTATTTGTGTCCTTGTGTCTAAGGTGAGTCTCTTGTAGACAGCATATAGATGTTTCATATTTTTTGCCCATTTTGATTGGAGAGTTCAGTCCATTAGCATTCAATGTTATTATAGAAAAGGCATTCCTTATTCTTTCATTTCATCTTTTGGCTTTCCATTGTCATATCTTACTATTGTCTGTCATTTTATCCTTTTAGTTACCCTCACTAACAATGTTCATTTCTACATCTTCTCCAAGCTGCTCTCTCTCCTGTCTTTTCCTTCAAGGCAGTAGGAGTCCCTTTAATATCTATGGTAAATACTGTCTCTTGGTGATGTACTCTCAATTTTTGTTTATCTGTGAAAACTTTACCACACCGACATTTTTGAAGGACAATTTTTCTGGATAAAGAATTCTTGACTGGCAGGTTTTCTTTTTTAGGACCTTTAATATATCATATCACTGCCTTCTAACCTCTGTGTTCTTATGAGAAATCAGCACTTTTTCTTATTGACGATCCCTTGTATGTGATGAATTGCTTTTCTCTTGCTGCTTTCAGAATTTTCTTTATCTCTGGCATTTGACATTCTAAATAGTAGGTATCTTGTAGTAGGTCTGTTTGTATTTATTTTATTCTGTTGGGTGTGCTTTGTCCTTCTTGGTAGTGATATTTATGTCTGTCATAATGGTTGGGGAATTTTCAGCCATTATTTTTTCAAATATTCTTTCTGCCCTTTTTTCATTCTCTTCTCCTTCCAGGACACCTGTAATGCATACGAGTGAGCATTCCACACTGTCATCCAATACCCTGAGATTCTGTTAATCTTTTTCCCCAGTTTTTTCTCTTTCTGTTCTTTTGTTTTTTTCAGGTTCAGATGTTCTGCCTTCCAATTCATTGATTAATTCCTCAGCCTATACAAATCTGCTGTTCTATGCATCTAATGTATTTTTAATGTAAAATTTAAGACACTTTTTTAACAAACCAATTTTATTCATACATACTAATAAACATACCATTCATCCAAACTGAATAATCAATGGTATTTGCTGTAAACACATAGTCGTGTGTTTATCACTTCAATCATTATTAGACCATTTTCATTATTTCAATAATAATAATAATAATAAACAAAACAAGAAAATTCCTCACCTCTCAATCTCTTTATACTTCACCCACTGTACATAGCTGCTGTTTCTGACTATTCTATCCAAAGTGAATAATCAATGGCTTTTAATACAATCACAATTTTACACATTCATCATCTCAAAAATTTTAGAACAATTTCATTACTCCAAAAAAAATAAAAAATACTCACACCCCTTAGCATTCCTTCCTCAGATCTACATTACCACTAATCTCCTTTCATCTTTATAAATTGATAAATATTTACATTTTCTATAAACGGAATCACACAATATGTAGTACTCTGTGTCTGGTCTCCTTCACTTAGTATAATGTTTTTTTATATCTAATATTAACATTTTGTACTATTAACTTATATTTGTTCAGCTTTAAAGAAAAATGGTCTTATATATGCAATTTTTACCCATATTCATATTTCACATAATATATTTATATTTCACATAATATATTTAGTTCATAATAGGACAATCATACAGTATTTGTCCTTTTGTGTCTGGCTTGCTTCACTCAACATAATGTCCTCCAGTTTCATCCATGTGGTCATATATTTCATGACTTCATTTCTTCTTACTGCAATATAATATTCCATTGTGTATATACTCCACAATTTGTTTATCCATTCATCAGTTGATGGACAACTGGGTTGTTTCCAACTTTTGGGTATCGTGAATAATGCTACTATGAACATCGGTGTGCAGATATCTATTTGTGTCACTGCTCTCAGTTCTTCTGGGTATATACCTAGCAATGGTATTGCCAGGTCCTATGGCAAGTCTATATTCAACTTCCTTAGGAACTGCCAAACAGTCTTCCACAGTGGCTGTACCATTCTACATTCCCACCAATGGTGAATAAGTGTTCCTATCTACACACATCCTCTCTAACATTTACAGTTTTCTGACTTTTTAATAGCAGCTAGTCTGATAGATGTGAAATGGTATCTCATTGTAGTTGTGATTTCCATTTCCCTAATTGCAAGTGATATTCACCATTTTTTCATGTGTTTCTTCACCATTTGTATTTTTTCTTTGGACAGCTGTCTTTTCAAGTCTTTTGCCCATTTTAAAATCAGATACTTTGTTTTTTTATTGTTGAGTTGTATGATCTCCTTATATATCATGGATATTAAATGCTTATCAGATATGTGATTGCCAAATATTTTCTCCCATTGAGTCGGCTGCCTTTTCACCTTTGTGACAAAATCCTTTGAGGTGTATAAGTGTTGAATTTTGAGGAGGTCCCATTTATCTATTTTTTCTTTTGTTCCTTGTGCTTTGGGCATAAAGTTTAAGAAACTACCACCTACTACAAGATCTTGAAGATGTTTTCCTACATTTTCATCTAGGAGTTTTATGGTTATTGTTTTTATATTTAAATCCTTGATCCATTTTGGTTTATTTTTGTATAAGGTATGAGATAGTGGTCTGCTTTCTTTCTTTTGAGTATGGCTATCCAGTTCTCCCAGCATCATTTGTTGAATAGATTGTTCTGGCCAAGCTGGTTGGGCTTAACAGCCTTGTCAAAAATCGCTTAACTGTAGATGTGAGGGCCAATTTCTGAGTTATTGATTCAGTTCCATTGGTCAATCTGTCTGTCCTTTTACCGGTACCATGCTGTTTTTACTACTATAGCTAAGTAATATGCTTTAGTGTCAGGAAGTGAGAGTCCTCCAACTTCATTCTTCTTTTTTAAGACTTTTTTTTTGCTATTTGGGGCCCCTTATCTTTCCAAATAAATTTGATTATTGGCTTTGTGATTTCTGCAAAAAAGGCTGTTGGGATTTTTATTGGGATTGCATTGAACTGTAAATCGGTTTGGGTAGAATTGACATCTTAATGATATTTAGTCTTCAAATCCATGAACATGGAATATCCTTCCATTTGTTTAACTTTTCTTCAGTTTCTTTTTGCAATATTTTGTAGATTTTGGAATGTAGATTTTTTTATGTCCTTGGTTAAATTTATTCCTAAATATTTGATTGTTTTAGTTTCTATTAGAAATGGAATTTTTTTTCTGATTTCCTCCTCAGATTGCACATCAGTAGTGTATAGAAACACTATTGCTTTTTGCTTATTAACCTTGTATCCTGCCACTTTGCTGAATTTGTCTATTAACTCTACTAGCTTTGTTGTGAATTTTTCAGGATTTTCTACATATGAGATCATGCCATCAGAGAATAGTGAATGTTTTACTTTTTTCTTTCCTATTTGGGTGCCTTTTATTTCTTTGCCCAGCCTAGTTGCTCTAGCTAGAACTTCTAACACTATATTGAATAATAATGGTGACAGTGGGCATCCTTGTCTTGTTCCTGATCTCAAAAGAAAAGCTTTCTGTCTTTAGCCACTGAGTACAATGCTAGCTGTATGTTTTTCATATATGCACTTCACCATATTGAGAAAGCTTTCTTCTATTTCTATCTTTTGGAGTGTTTTTGTCAAGAAAGGGTGCTGTATTCTGTTCATTGCATTTTCTGCATCAACTGAGACGATCCTGTGATTTTTCTTCTTCAATTTATCAATGTGGTTTATTACACTAATTTTTTCTTGTGTTGAACCACCCTTGCATACCTGTGATAAAACCCACTTGATTGAGGTGCATAATTCTTTTAATGTGCTTTTTAATTCTGTTTGCAAGTATTTTGTTGAGGATTTTTGCATCTATATTCATTAAAGATATTGGTCTTTAATTTTCTTTTTTTGTAGTATCTCTATCTGGTTTTGGTATTAAGGTGATGTTGGCTTCATAGAATGAGTTTGGAGCATTCTTTCCTGTTCAACTTTTTGGAAGAGCTTGAGCAAGATCAGCATTAGTTTATCTTTGAATAATTGATAGAATTCACCTGTGAAGCCATCCGGTCCTGCTCTTTCATTCCCATAAGCTCTGTTACTTTTCTTTGCAAGCTTTCAAATTCTTCTTTATGCTCAGTAGGGTCTTCTTAATAGCCTTCATCTCTTTAGCCATATTTTCATTCAGCTCTTTGATTTGATTTAAGAGATTGTGTAAACATGATTGATTAGTTGTTTTAAATCTTGTGCCTTTTCAGGATTTTTAATTTGTTCCTTTGGCTAGGCCATATTTTCCTGTTTCTTGGTATAGCTTGTTAATTAATGCTATTCCCAAAGAAAAGAAAGTATCCTCCCACAGCAAATTTTGGAGGAGAGCCATACCTTTTTCTAACCTCATTGATTGAGTATTAGTAATGTATCAATATAAATCTATCTGAAAAAACGTATGCACTGTGTGTTTTCTTATTTATTTCAAAATATTCAAAGGTTCAACTTTCATCTCTTGTTTGGATTTCCAGGGTTCATAGAATATTTATATGGAAGATCCAAGCTCTTTGATAATGTTGATGAACCAGAATGATTGTTATAGAGTAACATCAGTTGTACTGAGTGACCTAAATTTATTTCCAGAGAAGAATTTTCAAATGTGTTCTGTGGAATACAATATATATAATTTTAAAAATTGTTGAGAAACACACATTTAAACATCAGGATTTCCAGAATTTAATTTTGCTAATGTGCTTTGTGACTCTCTAAGAAGGGTCTATATTAAGTAAGATTGCATTTTCCAAATTTGACCATATAGTGAACACCTATGAAATCATGTATCCAGAATCCTCTTTCCAGGAATTACTTCTTCTTGGGTTGCAGAGAGGCAGCCAAGTTACAATATAACCTTGACTTCTGCTTCTTTTTCTGAGGGAAGACCTGATCCAGCAGGAACAATGCGTCTTTACACTAGGATTTAACATGGGACTGAAAAGGGGTTGGGCCAATTTTGCTTGGGTACCTGAACTGTGAGTAAGTTATAACACTCAGGAGTTTTTGGTAGCCTTTTTTCCTACCATGTAGAAGTGGAAGAAGGCTGGTCTTTACCAAGAAGGAGAAGAATGAAGCAGGAAAGAGAGAAAGAGAGAGAAGCCTATGAGCATTTGAGTCCCTTGATCTAGCTCATTCTGAATCCAGTCACATTCTTGACCTTAGGTTCCACGTGGCAGTTGATTTTCCTGACAAAAATTCTCCCTTTTCCTTAATCTAGTTCTTTTTTAAAAATTTAAAATCAAAACTATTCTAACTAAAATACCATACAGCCCTTTTTTCCTCAGATCATTTTATAAGATTAATGTTACATAGAAGCCATTTTGGTTAATGTTGGCTATAAAATGATAAAAATAAAACAAAAGGGGTAGCTGCTTCAAATTTCAGCCTGTAATAGATTGGGCAAAAATTTTGTTTCCTCTAAATTCTTAATCTATATTACATTATCAGTTTCATATTTAAATGTATAATTAAACATATTCATAAAAGTCCAGAGTTTCAGGTATCCTAAGAACTGTTATTGAACTTTTAAATTTACATATAAAAAAGTGGAGGCCCAGAGAGGGTCAGTGTTTTACCCAGTCTCACACAGAGAGATGGAAAAAATTTCTCAAGCATGCCCTCTCCATACATTATAATCTGCAATAATCCTATAACTAAAGACTCTCTCTATGCAGACACCTTTGTGAATCTCTCCAGATCCCACTTGTTTTGCCCTGTGGCATTTGATTTTTTTTGTTGTTGTTGTTAATTGTCCTCTCTGAACTTTTGCTTGGCTCTGTTTTGGTGATGGCAGTGCATTATGATGGTTGGGAGTAAGAGCTCTGGAATTAAACCACCATAGCAAGTTTATTAAACTTCTGTTGTCTCCTTTTCCTTATCAGTATAATGGAGATAATAATCTTACCTGCATAGGGAACAGACCACTAATTGTGCCCTAATATTCCTTCTCTCTTTATTCCTTATAGTCATAGAACCCTCTGAGTTTTACCTGATGTACAACCATCCAACTAGAGATTACACTTCCTAGTCTTCCTTGTATAAAGGTGTGGTCATGTAACCAATTTAGAGCCATGGAATGTTAGTGGAAGTGATGTGACCAACTTCCTGGTCACTTCTCTGAGGCCTGCTGCTTTCCTGGAACTTACCATTTCTTAATTCATACTAGGTTGATCATGCTGACAAATGCATCAGCAACCTTAGGCATAGAGATGGAAGCCACAAGTTGATATAGGCAGAGCTGTCCCAGCAGCAGGCTCCTTGGACAACCTCAAGAAACAGGGTCTGTAACTGGCTCTGGACTCTTCTGTGAAAGGGAAGTCAACTTTGCCTTGTCTGAGCCTTTGTATTTTGTCTCTCTTTGTTACAGTTGCATGTCCTATACCCTAACTAGTATGTCTTAAACAATAAACCCTCATGAGGTTGTTTTAAGATTGAATTTACAGTGTGTAAAAGAGCTGGGTAAACACACTGAATAAAAAATAGCTATTATTATTTGAATTACTAATATCAAATGCCTGGCCTCTTTTGTAATTGACATTTCAAACAGTGTTGTTGGTTCCGGAGCCCATCTGTACCCATGTGTTTACCTTAGTAAACTCTTTGTTCCATGCCAATAATTGTGAGCCAGGGACATCCCACTTCCAAGCCTGTCCCAGATATGGGAAACTCAGTCTGAATCAGAGTTCCAAGTGCTCAACTGCCCAGGAAGTGAATTTATGGTGTTATAAAAGCCGATACAATAGAATCAAAGTTTCAAAGTCTCTCACTTTCCAAGAGAAATAGTTCATTTGGAAGACTAAAGAGTTGTGGAGGTATAATTATTATTTAAACTTGTGCTCATCTTTAAAGCTATTGTGGCAGATATCATATTCGTATTTACGACCTTACAAGAGTTCTTGGAATATGGGGAAATCTCAGAGAGGAAGGTGACAAAGTGATGTGTCTTCTTAATTTTCCAACCAAGAAGGATATTGATTAGTGCCCGCTTGAGCAATGATTTTATATCTGGGATGCCAGAAGGTGATGGTCCAAGATTATCAACTTCTTCAAGCTTCTTAACTATCGCTAGGATTTCCCTTTTTCACTAGTGCCATTTTTGGAATAGCCATATTTTTTATCTTTGGCAATAACTCAGATTTCAAAAACGAAAGATAGTCAAGAAAAGAAAGTGAGTGGGGAAGGGTTAGGGTATTTACCCTGCTGCAGTCAAGTCATATTTTATTTTTAAATTTTAAATAGGATCCAAAGTGCCTCTGTACTGACAGGTGAAATAATCTTCTATTTTATGATTGACTAATGAATATCATACAGTGTTAACAGACAGGAGGACTAAGGCATCGTCAGAAACAGGATCTGTGAAACTCCATAGAGAGGACATAATTTGCTAGAAAACTCAGTGGTTAAAGAATGATTACTAGGAAATGCCTCTCAGTCCTTGAGCCAATGCAGATCTGGATGGGGATATATAAAGACATTATTAATTTGGATGAAAGTTTTGCTTTTGCCAATATATCTTTTATTTGGCTCTAGATAAGAGGGCTGTTCAGAGCTTTGTGAAAGACCTTTAGTATGCTATTTATTAGAGAAACATTCATTTAATCAAATAACACTCACTTTATAGAGGAAGAAATATTCCTCTACTTTGAGGACTATAGGTCATATGTTGGAGTATGGCTTTGGTCACTGACAGTGCTGACATGATGGAGATTTTTTTTCCTTCTTCCTTTATGAGGATTCTTTTCTTTAACCTCTGGCTGCATTAGAAACTTCACTGCTTAACAGAAACAATTGTTCTTTGTTCTTGTGGCCAAATGAAAGCTCTTGTTTTCCAGTCCAGCTCTGCTGGCAGGTTAGATGCAATCAGGGGTGTCATCAGGAGGAGATGAGAATATGCAGAATACAACCACTTGTTGTTTTTGGAGGCAAAATACCCACTTTTTTGGCAAAGTCAAAGCTAAGCATATGTGAGAGCAAAGAAGGCTAAATTATAGAACTTCAATATGATGGTTAATGCTTTGTACAAATTCAATGTGATGGTTGAAAGCACCAACATTTTTGACTTTCCTAAGATAGACAGTTCCACAGGAAGACAAAGACATTTTTACATGTTTCAGAAACTCTGAGGTCAGATACAATGCTTTAAACACATCCATAATGCCAACACCTTAGGGCGTGCATATTTATTCAATAATCTTTTACTTGGTGGCCATAGTAGAGATCCTAAAATAAAATGATTTAGGGAGTATCCTACTGAAAGAAATTGCTGAAAGTATGTAGGGAAGGCTTATTTGCTGCAGGTTTTGACTAGGCTAATATTACAGTGTACTAGGTTGTATTAGTCAGCCAAAGGGGTGCTGACGTAAAATACCAGAAATCTGTTGGTCTTTATAAAGGGTATTTATTTGGGGTAGAAGCTTACAGTTACCAGGCCATACAGCATAAGTTTCTTTCTTCACCAAAATCTGTTGCCATGTGTTAGAGCAAGACAACTGCCGACGTTTGCCAGGGTTCAGGCTTCTTGGGTTCCTCTCTTCCCGGGGCTCTGTTTCTCTCTGGGCTCAGTGCCTGTTTCCTCCACAAGGTCAGCTGTAGACTATGAGGCTCTCTAGGCTTTGCCTCTCTCCAAAAGGCCAGCTGTAGACTATCAGGCGAATGGCTTGTCTGTATCCAGGGGCCTTCTCTCCTTCTTCACGACCAAGCTCCTCCATCTGCTCGCCTCCCCGGGCTCCAGCATCAAAACTACTACATGAGAGCCCCAACTCAAAAACTACTACTACTCTGTCTTTTGCCACACCTTTTATATTTGATTCCCCACCCACCAAAGGGCTCAATGCCCTACTGACGTGGCCCAGTCAATGCCCTAATCATAAGTTAATCATGCCTAGATTAACAGATCAGTTTACAAGCATAATCCAATATCTGTTTTTGGAATTCATAACTATATCAAACTGCCAAACTGCCACATAGGTCTTCCTCTCTCCACACACATTTCATTTCTCATATTCTTGATTATACTGCTGCTGAAATAGCTCCCTGTAGTTCAGTAGTATTTATGTGTGAATTATCTCTGTAAAGTGCAGTGGTGTCAACTTTAGCGGGGTAGATAAGGGTTAAGGCATTGGGGAACATTCACCTTGGTATTTGTAATCCCGGACCGCTTCAGAGCAAAAGAGTAAGTGAGAGGCTAATACCTAATTCAGGAAAATACTGTCATGAGCAAGAGGTGTTAGAAATGACATCACTAATGTCAAAGTTTTGTGGATGGGTCCTTGAAAGATGCAAGTACAGAAAAAAGCAGGCAGTGGCTTAATCAATTAGTCTTCTAAAATGTGAGCAAATGAGGGAGCCATTAGAAAAAAGGAAGGTTCATTGAGGAAACATATGGAGGGGGAATTCTGAAGGAAGAAGAAATGGCCAAACTTTTATCTTGTTTCCTAAGCCAAATAAGTAGTTTTATGAGAAGATCTACCCTAAGAACACTACTTCCATCACCATTAATAATATCTTAGAATGGCATTGTCATCTTTGTCCTGATAAATCATGGAAATGGGGAGCAGCTTAATATGGCAGAGTGCAGACTGAAAAAAGACCATTAGAAAATTGAAAGAAAAAAAGTCTCAAGGAAATTATGAAGCAAAAAGAATATCCTTAAGTAGGAAAATTTCAAAAGCATACATTGAACCATCTGGAGTTTCTAAAAAGGAACATTTTATTCTGTCTTTTGAAAGGAAAGATTGACTTTTAATGAGAAAATCTGTGTTTCGTCCTTAAGGAAAAAGACATCTTCAGCTTAATTATTCTCCACAGGAAAAGTCTGTGTGTGTGTGTTCTGTATGTTTAGTATACAATAAACACACGTTTCAGCAAATTCTATAGGCATGACAGACTAGAAGCATATATTTATATATACGTATGAGTAGACAAAGGATGTATACTTCCAGAATTTAAAAAAAATCTTAGTTCATGGTTGTAATGAACAAGACTGATTGCAATGAACCCAAAATTCTGTTGATCCCCAAAGTGCTTTGTGGAAAACACTGACTAATATAATGTGGAGTCAATCTTACTAAATCTGCTAGTGCTGCTAAGGAAAGTACCCCACTTTTGTTAGAAAGAATGATAGCCTTGGGGTTAGACATAAGTGCTTAAGACATCATTTTTATCCAGTGATATTGTTTTGAGAATTAATTGAAATAATGCTTATTAAAGTGCTTTTAGAAGTATAAATTATTATGTAAATGCATGATACAAGGTATGTATTAGGATATTATGATATGTCAAAGCCTCCAGGAGAGCATATATTTGATATTTATACTAAACTTCAAGCCAAGGACTGGAAAATTGTGTTCCAGGCTCTGGTAGATGTTCTCAAATCAAATGACGTTGTCATGATAATTTATACAAAATATTCAATTGATGGAAGAGTATACATGAAAGGAATGTATAATGGATTTGCTTTTTGGTTAAAAAGAGCCATTTATCCAAGTTTATGAGTTATTTTATTCATGTGTTTTAGATCTGGCAATGGATGTAAAGGAAATTTCAGAAGAGGTTACTACACTATTTATATTTTTAAATTTTTATATTCCATTAGGATTTTAGATACTTTATAAAAAAAAGCACAAACAAAAAAAGGCAAACTACAAATAAGATTGAAAAATATTACACCCAAGAAAAATTAAATAAAAAGTATAAATCACAAGAGAAAAAACAGAATGACTATCAGTTCTCTATAAGGGCTTAAAAAGTTTTCTGATTATTCCACAATTTTTAGGCAATTTTTTCAACTTAACAAATAAATGTAATAAGTGTTTATTATATAGTAAATGTTGGAAACATAGAAAGCTATAAAAAGGGGTATGAAAATTGCCTATACTTTCTCTAGCCGGAAGTAACTGTTAACAGTTTGATACATATCATCAAGCCATTTTTCTTTCTTGATATAAAAACCTATTTTTATATATAAAATTGGGTTTGTATTTCACATACTGCTTTCTTCACACTACAAAATATCTTACCATTTTCCATGTCCTTAAAGATTCTTTGAAAAATAATTTTAAATGGTTTTATAACTCTTGTATAGGTATCCATAATTGACTTAACCAATATCCTAGTGTTAGACATATATGTTTTATCCAAGTTTTTTGCTGCTGTAAATGATGTTGCCTCCAATATTTTTTTTATAAACCTTAGTGTGAATCCTTAATTATTTGCCTGGAAAATACTCTAGAAAAAAGTAGAAATTTTGACTGGGTCAAAGGTTATACAGAATTGTGAGGTTCTACAGCCAGATCACCTGAATTTGAATATTGGCTCTCCTATTTCATACCTCTAAGACTTTGAATATTTAGCTTCTCTGTGCTTCAGTTTCCTGATCTGGAAATTCAGGATTACTATATAACTTCATTATCAGTTTAGTATGAGGATTATATTAAATATGAAATAAGAGTATTAAGCACTCTTCATGGCATCCAATGAATGTTAGCAGCTTTTATGATCATTATATTTCCAAATTGCTCCACAGAAAGGTTGTGACTTTAAAATCTAATTATTTCTATTTCAGAACATATTTTAAAAACTCTTAATATAGTAAAGCTGCTAAGCTTTTGCCAAGCATGTTACAAATATTTTCAAGTTTTTCATTTACATTTTAAACATTTTATTTTTAGAACAAAGTTGATCTGTCTTCACACAGTAAAAGATAGATGAATGCTTGAATACAAATACTTCAGAATCCAACAAACACTTGGTCGGTTTGACATTCCTTTGTAAAAATTAAGACTCCTAGACAAGGCACTGCCAAATATCTTTCTATGAGACAGAGAATTGCACTGTATCAAGACCTGCGAGCATAGTGAGGATTTTTCTCAGGAAATATTTCCGGGTGTATTTCAGAACTTGAAAGAAGGTTTGATAAAATCTCCAAAATTTCGCACCCTTTATTGAGACTAAGAATATTTTTGTCTAGAAACATTTCAAAGAAGTTGTAAGCAGTTTCCCACTATCATCATTAAAAATCTCCATTCATATCATGTGCCTTGTCAGTAAAAGTTCCTAGAAGAATTCATTGCAAAATATATCCACAGGGGGAAGTGGGTGTAGCTCAGTGGTTTGAGTGCCTGCTTTCCAAATACGAGGTACAGGGTTCAATCCCCGGTTTGGAGGATATTTATCCTACATTCTACAATAGAAGCCATGTATCTAAATCATACAAAAATTACAAAATATGTGCCTCTCAAATTTGTTTCTGATCCCTCAGGACCATTTGTTACTTGCTGTAATTCTTGCAGTGGTGTAAAATGGCAAGTTTTATTTAAACATCAGTAGCCTAAAATCTATATTGATTACATGCAGAATATCCTATAATTGGGCAGTACAACAAGTCCAGGGCTTGGTAAAAATCCATAAATCCTTCAAATTATCCTGTATAATTTTGAACAAATTATGCCATCAGATGACAATTAGTGTAATCCCGTTTGTAGTGGAATAGCTACACTTGAAGATTTTTTCCACTGCTTGTAAATTCTGGTTTCTAAACCCCAGTTTACTCTGAAAATGTTAAGGAAGAAACTGAGGTAAAGCTTAGATGTGGTGCTCAGTAAACAAAGGAATTCATAATTTTGGGAGAGTGAAGATTATCACATGAATATGTCCTTCTCTGAACTCAAATTGCATTTGTGGTTAGTTCCAGTCTGTTTAGGATTGAATTATTCCCTATTTCTCAATTTTCATTGACCAGTTACCTTCCAACTAGAATGCATGCTTCCTGAGAACAGTTGCCATATCTTATGCTTCTTTTGTTTCCCCCATATTTTCTTAAGTTTTAGAACTTTTAGAATCTGCTAAGTGTTTGATAAACTTGTGTTGACTAATCAAAATTCTTTTGCATCTGTTTGCCATATTTTTAGGTGTATTCTTAATCTGGTAACACTGGATACAGAGACAACAATGGCATCTTAACTACCAATGGAAGAAACAATACAGAAAGGTGGACCAATTGTTAGCCTGTTCTCCCTTTCTGACATTGGTTCCACCTTGGGGAGAAATTGGATATTTTCATCTTGGCATGTGGGCTTGTCTGTGCTTTAGGATATTCTCTAGAAAGATTGAGAGGAGCAATTTCTGGTATGGCAGAAAGATTGGAAATTTGAATTCTAATTTGAGGTCGTCCAGAAACTGGAGGAAATAACTTTGAACAAGTGTGTGTGTGTGTGTGTGTGTGTGTGTATTAGGTTGGAATAGAGTTTTTGGATCTGTTGGATTATGCTTCTAAGTTTCCTTCCAATATTAAAATTTGAATTCTAGGATATTTATTTCATGTTTTAATGAGTTTATTCAACACGTTATATAGAATTAAACTTCTTAATTTATTATTCTCAAGCCCATTTACCTGTCTCAAATCACTTAACCATTTGGAGATTGTGCCCTTATTTTAAAAAGGGGAGATTGTATGGCCAGTCTGCTTCATGGAAGTCTTGGGAACAGGGAAAATTATGTTTGTGAATACTTGTTGAAATGATTAAGATCTAAGTCTATGTATGTGTTACCATTCCTATCTTTGCACTTGCAAGACAAACACACACTTCAAGCAGTTACCCCATACTTTGGGGCTAGGTAATACAAAATCTTCAGATTAGGTATACAGTGATTTGACCTATGGTGGACTGTGCCCAGAAATTATACAGCTGACAGAATTTCAGTGTGTGCTCACTTGTAAGCACTAGCCCTGTGTGAACCTACTCTCCACCACTTAGTAAATGTTTCTGCACAGATTGTTGAGCTACTATCAGCTGAAGTTGCTGACAATCACTGAGAGCCTCCAGTCTCATTAATTATGTGTTCAAAAATACAGTATTTGGCACATTAAGAACTGCTAATTATGCCCAGATCCTAATCTTAATTTTCTAGTTTATTATGATTTCTTCATCATGTCCTAACTGTCTGAGTAAGCAGCTTATCTCTTAGTATTTCCAGTTGCCTAACAGATGTTCTCTCTCTAAACAGATGTTGGCATTTCCTAGGAAGTGTTTGAAGAGAAGAAATGATAATATACTTCCTCTGTGGAAAGCATCAGAGGGAAGTATTGTGTCCTTGTGTCCTAACACACCTCCTCTTGCCCCACCCCAAAGAAAACCAAACCAAACAAACAAGAAATTAGAGGTAGCACTAATTTATTTTTTTCTTCCTTTCTCTTTTCCTCCCTCCCTCTTTCATTCTTCCTTCCTCTATTTTTTCCTTTAAAAAAAATGTTCTAGTTTAAGCTGAGAGAAGAATTCAATACATGGGAAAAAAATTCACATTTCAGAGAAAAATATGACTTAAAAGTTGGAGAATTGTCTTGAAATATTCTCCTCTTAAATTGTGAACATTGATAACATAAAATATGAACCAATAGGACAAAATAGTATAAAGTGAGTCAAGTTTATAGCTTCCTTTATATGCCCACCATTTATGTAGAAATGAAATCTAGCAGGGTTGGAAATACAGATACTGAAAACCAATTATGAAGTGTTCTATGGATTCGGAGACTTTTGCAAGTTATAGGTTCAAAGTTTAATGTCATGTAGAATAAAACAAAAGTGACCCTAAAAAAGTTCCAAGTCAATCTTCTCTTTTCATGGGTAGAAAACTAACACTCTTATAAATCAAGTGTTTATTTAAGGGAACAAAACTAGTTGCTGGCAGATCTACAGGGAAACCATTTGTATGTTTCCCAGTTGTTTAGCATTTTTATTTAGAAATTGGTGAATTGAAATAATTGCTAATATAAAATCATCCTGTTGTTTCCCCAGCCCCTATAAGGGCATCCAACACATGGTATATGCCAAATACTTGTTTTTTAAAAAATATCTATTGTCTTATTAACAGCTTTCTCATTGAGGGACACTATTGAGTCAAAGTTACAGGTGAGGGCTCAGGCACAATAATTGTCTAGATTAGAATTCTGGATCCTGCACTCACCATCTATGTGATCTTGGGGAAATGGCCTAATTTCTCTGTGCTTACATTTCCTCATCTCTATAATGAAGAAAATTGTAATTCTGGCCTCATAGATTTTTTATGAAGATTCAATTAAAGCACCTGGAAAAATGCCCTGCCTATTTCATAGTATATACTAAAAAACATCAACTATTATTCTTGCCATATGGACAAGTAAAATACATTTTGCAGAAATGCAGGCATAACTTTCCCTTAATGAAATGTGATAATAAAACACTAAACAAGAACAGGTAAGGAAGATTATGGGGATGGGGAAAAGTCAGGGTAAGTTGACTATTTTTAATAAACAAACCTTTATTGGCAAAACCATTAGTTGGCAAGCACTATTGGTGAATCTCTTTGAGTGCATTGATTATATTCTTAGCAACATAATCTTATTTCTGGAAGTGACCTTAGACTTTCCATTATCTGCTTTCATTCCAGTCTACAGAAAAGTTAGTATAAAAACTACTGGATCAAAAGTAACTATAAATAAGGAAAAAGCAGGGGAGGGAAATTTATTGTTCAGAAATTAGGAGGAAGGAAAAATTTGCACAGGTATCCTTTTCTCTTGCAGATTCTGTCAAGTTTTAAGAGGACAGATTAGAATTTTAAAGGAGGCTACCATTTCTCTGAAATTCATCAGTACATTATCATAGAAGAAACTAATAAATTATGAAAAAATTTATTACAGCATTTTCTCCAAGAGGTAGACAAAGGGGTAAGTATTTTACTTTTTTAAGCCAAAATACAAAAATATGGAAAAAAAGGGTAAGGTTAAGAATCATAACAGCAATGGATTAATATGCTAAGCAATTAATTATGCCTCACTCTTTGTATTTTTATAATAAAATATATTTTATACATATTTTAAGTCAGATTTATTGAGTTTTACATTACATATTAAAGAATTTACCCATGTTAAGTGTACAGTTTGATGATATTTGACAAGTGTACACTGTCATGTAACCACCATCTCAGTTAAGAGATAAATCTTTCCCATTGCTCCAAAAAGCTCTCTTGTGATCCTTTGCAGACAACCTTCATCTCCCATCCCCAGTCCCTGGCAATCACTGATCTTATTGGTTACCCTAAAGTTTTGCCTTTTCCGGGCTGTTATAAAAATAGAATTATATGGTATGTAGCTTTTGGTGTCTGGTTACTTTCACTTAGCATAATGTATTTGAGATTTGGCCATTTACTGAACTTAGTAGTAGTTTGTTCCTTTTTATTGCTGCATAGTTTTCCATTGGATGAAGGTACCAAGGTTTTTTTTTTAATCTGTTCACCAGTAGATGGACATTGAATTGGGTCCAGTTTTTGGTGATTATGAATAAAGCTGATATAAACTATCATATATGGGTCATTATGTGTACATATATTTTTATTTCTCTTGGGTAAATACCTACAAGTGGGATTGCTGGATCATAAGAAAAGTACATATTTAAGTTTAAAAGAAAATTTCAAATTTCTTTTCAGAGTGATTGTACCATTTAGAACTCTTATCAGCAATGTAGTGCATAAGAGTTCTAGTTGCTTCATATCCATATCAGCACTTTAAATTGTTGCACTGTTTTTTCCTAGACTTTCTAGTAGAAAGATAGTGTTGTCTCATTGTGATTTTAATTTTAATTTTTCTAAAGACTAAGTGTGTTGCACATCTTTTTATGCATTTATTTTCCTTCTGTATATCTTCTTTGTTGAAATGTCTGCTCAAATCATTTTGCTTATTTATATTGCTTTTATTATTTTTTGTCTTTGTGCTAAATTGAAAGAGGTTATATATTCTGGGTTCAATTCTTTTATAAGATATGTGTTTTGCAAATATTTTATCCCCCATTTATTGCTTGTGGTTTGTTTATTTATTTATTTATTTATTTATTTTTGAGATATCAGAGAATGGGGGTTTGAACCCGGGACCTTGTATGTGGGAAGCCAGCGCTCAACCACTGAGCCACCACATAGGCTTCCCTGAGTTGGTTTTACCTTTTGCTTTGCTTGTTTTTTTTTTTTTTTTTTTATCTTTTCAGGAGGCACGGGAACCAAACCTGGGACCTCCCATGAGGCAGGCAGCACTCAAGTGCTTGAACCACATCTACTTCATTGTGTTTTATTTATAAGTGTCTTTTTTAAGAACAAAAGTTTATGATTTTGTAGAGGCATGGTTTATCAATATTTTCCTTTATGGTTAATGATTCTTGTATCCTACCTAAGAAATCTTTGTTTAACCCTAATATGCTCTCCTTTCTTATTTTGTAAAATTTAATAATTTTAGCGCTTACATTTGATTTATAATTCATTTGGAGTCAATTTTCATATATGGTACAAGATGAACATCAAGATTCTTTTTTCCCTCATTGGCATATATATGTCCAATTGTTCCAGTACTATTTATTGAAAGACTATCCTTTCCTTATTGAATTCTCATGGCATCACTGCAAAAATAAAGTGACTACATCCATCTATATATATCCAGGGTCTTCATTCTGTTTTTGAAAAACATCTGTATTTTCAATCTTATGCCAAGATCATACTATCTTGTTTCTGTAGCTTTCTTCTCTCTGTCTTTTTCTTTTCTGTCTTCTTTTACAAAACTGTTTTAGTTACTCTAGGTCCTTTGTTGTTCTTCAACAATTGTGGAATCAATTTGGAATAAATTTCTGCCTAAAAGCTTGTTGCAACTTTGTTTGGGAATGTGACACATCTATAGATTGGTTAGAAGAAAATTGCCCTCTTAATATGAGTCTTCCTTTGTACAAGCATAGTATTTATCTCCATTTATTTTGGTCTTTAATTTCTCTTGGGAATGTTTTGTAGCATTCAGTGGGAATAGGGAATGGAGTTTGTTAGATTCATCTGTAAATATTTCAGACAAGCTGTTTATATTTAATGCCTGACAATTTTAGAGTATGAATATTAGGGATGCTCACCAATACTCCAGTTCTCCTTATTGGGCTTATGGCAAGTTTGTCCTTCACTGCCTCCTTGAAGTTGGTGGGCCCTTATGGCTTGTTTTGGCCCATGGGACATTTCTGGGCAGAAGTCTTTAAGAGGCAGTAAACCCTATCCCCTGTTGTCTAGTTCCTCCGCTGTGGAATAATTGTGCATGTTCATGATATGATATGTACATGCTGGAGTGATTGGAATGTAGAGTACTAGAAATTGTGAGGAAAGCCTGGAAAAAGTAGTGGTGAAGATTATGGAGACATTCAGTGCCAAGCAAAAGTGTTTGAACTTTATTTCAAAAGCAATGGGGAAACTTATGAAATTTGTAAGTAGGGGAATAATGTGACCACAGCTAGGCTATAGAATGACACATCTGGCAGAGGAGTAGGGAAGATTAGATTGAAAGGGAACAGACACTAATAATGGAAAGAATGTTTAGGAAGCTATTTTACCAGTCTGTCAAGTTGAGGAAAGTTTTCTTAGTTTTCAATAGAGAAAATGGAATGGGAAAAACAAAAATGATATGTTGATAGAAAAAACAGGACTCAATGTCTAATTGGACATAGTAAACAAAAAAGAGGAAGACTCTTTCAAGAAAGGTCACTGGTAGTTTCTTAGACAACTCTACTTTCGGGGATATTATTTGGAAATATGCATATCTCTATATCAATATAGAGGCAGCTACCATGGGACAATCACCTTGTCAGAATTTCTGTTTCTACAGATATGTGATATGGTATTAACGCTTTCTCCATGGCTTGGTATGATTGGAAGGAGGGAGAGTGGTAGAGAGATATTCTCCTAAGTTCCACGACTCAATAAGAAATAGCTTCTTGATTTACAAAATAAAAACAGTGAAGGTACTTTGTGTGGTCTGCTTTTTCTCCTAGCATTTTTAAGTACTCTGAGCAGTCATGAACTGGTGGTCCCTGGTGTTTTTAGGACTTAGAATGTAGGACCTCTGAAGAGACTGAGTTTCATTTTTCCTGCTTTTCTGAACAGAGCTTGAGAGTATGTTTTTCAAAGTCTTCATTAGCTTGCAATCTCTAGAGGCAAGGTGCGAACAATGTTGTTTATTCTCATTGGAGAATGAAAATTTAGTCCTTTTCCAAGCTTGCTCACTTGTAAGAGATAAACATTTTCATCAGTTCAAGTGCCCCCTCCCTCCTCTGTTCTGTCCAGACTCTAGAGCTTAAAGCTGGACTGCCTGTGGGAAAGACTATGAATCATTGCCAGCTTTCTGAGCCTGAGTTCCACTCTCTGATGTGTGGAATTTCCTTCTTAACACCTTGGAATTACAAAACTCTAGTAATTCTCCAGGGCACACATAGACTTGCTCCAATTCATCCATTTTGCCCTTTGTATCCCAATGCTTTGGGGTACATTTATGCACAATTAAGGAGTTTGCACATATATCATATCATCCTCCCTTTACCTTAAAAAACACATACATCCAAGAAAGGCACCTTCATAGCAAGCTTTACAATTGCCAGCTCTATCAACATTGTATGCCTTGAGGACTCTTCTCACCATCTTCCAAGTGCTGCTTAGAATTGGCTGAGAAAGCAACGTCTGCATTTTACATTTTTAAAATGAAGTCCAATAGTATGTTATGTCATTAAAAATGAAGTTAATCAATAATTTAAACATACATTTTTCATAAGAACACATGAACACCAGAGTCTAATGTGGCCATGGAGCCAAATATAGTTTCCCTTCACTGTGAATCATGTATAAAGATTGACTTTGGAAGCACCCTATCCTGGAACCAGTAATTTAAAAGTGCCTGATAGAGTATATCTATGAAAACAAAAGGCATGCACTCTTCTTTGCTTTACTCACAGAATTTAATGAATAATGAAAATAAAAGTAGGTTAAAAATGCCCTCAGCTGAGTATTCAAATCTGTTGCTAATCTAGCAGGTTTAAAAATTGACAAGAAGGCTACAATTTTCTGGTGTTCAGACACTAAATGGACTTAGCCGATCTGCAGAAAAACTCACCTGTAGGCCAGTTTTTTTTTTTTTTTTTTTTTCATGAACTCCCTCTTTTGATTTTTTCTGTTCCTCTTGTCCATCTCTTTTCATTTAGACTAATTCTTAAATCCTACTCTTGTATCCCTAAGTGACAAAATGGTGGCAGCTATATCTCTAATCATGCAAAGATCTTCAAGAAATGAGCTGTACATGTTTTTATGCATATTGCACTGGCTATGTTTAGTTGTTCCTTTTGGGCATTTATTTCAATTTGATTGTCATGTCTGTGGGTGAATTTAGGACCACATTTCCATTTATGGGATTTTTTTCTGAAATGTCTGTACTAAATTTCCTCTTATCTAGAAGCGGTCATAGCAATACCACATGTCTTTATTAATAAATAACTGAATGTTAAAAGTGACCCATTATTTAACTTAAGCATTGGGGAAAAAAAGAATAGAAACTGACAAGTGAATTTGGTATTGAGTATATAAAACTAATAATGCATATATTTGGCAGTGGGGACTGACAAAATAAAGTTGTTTTCCAGACTTTATTGTGGCTATTTGACTTTAGTTTCAAATATTATCAGACTTTGTATAATATAAATAACATCATCTATAAGCACCTGTATGCCCAGACGCTTTGCTTTCAGGTTTCAGCCGCCTATGCATAGAGAGAAATATTAACTTCAAAGTCAGCTTTCAGGTGAAGAAGCAATTTGAATGAACAAAAAATAATGGACTGGAGAACGCAGCGTTTAAGAAGGAACAACAGTATACCACTGTTTCATCTTCCATGAGGGGTCATTAGGAATTGTTAAAAACGTCAAAATTTGAAGTTAGAATTTCTGGATCCCTCCATGTTGAATACGATTTGTGAATATAGGTTCTTCTGGTACCCATGCTAGTGACTGGGTGAGTTAGATAGCTGTAGATGTTGTCTTAACTTTTAGGAAGGTGCATATACTTCTAAAACTTCTAGTAGGTCTGGTAGACAATGGAAAATATCTTGGTAGAACTGAACTTATAAGGATTTTTAAGTTATATAAGAGAGTAAATTAGGTGCTGGGAGAATCTGGTTCATATTTTCCCTCTAGTTCTTTTATTAAATATCAATAAGAGGGAGTAGTTCACCACTCAATTAGACACGGTCCCTCCTCAGTGGGTTTACAGTAGAAATAAATAGGTTTCCAATCAGAATGGTGTTGTTCATTCACAAAAGGAAAATAATTTCAAGTAGGAGCATGTGTCTGTGCAAACTCATACTGCTGATACATAAAAAGAGAAGTTTCGTTCACATATGTTTTCAATTGCTGCATAGAGATACAAATGAGAAAATTAGACTATAAGACTTTATTCAAGTTTCAATATACAAACACTTTTTGAAAAATAAAGTGCCCATGAAACAACATTCTGACATTTCTCCCTGACATTGCTATCCATGGGGTGGCAACATGCTCCATCTATAGCACATAGGCTTGATGCTATTAGTGCCATGAGGCTCTTCCCATGTGGTATAGATCTGTCTTCTTTCTCTAAAATGTGTTCTCTTTCATTCCAAAGTCATTCCTATATTTCCTCTGAAGAAATCATTTCTAATTTGGAAACCTTTGTAGATGGAATCCATATATCATTTTACTGTTTGGTGGGGAAGATCTCTCTTCTTTGGATACTGGGTAATAATAGAGTTTGTGGGTATGACAGCAATATGGCCAGATTCTTGTTGAGAAGAATTGCTTTCATGCTGTTATTTAAAAGAAGAATAACAGCCTTTGTTATTGAAGGAAATGCTTCTTTTCATCAAATATCCTAATATATCTAATTGACTCCCAGGAGACTCCCTTTCTGTAAATGCTGAGATTCTGCCTCCACCACAGATGTTGAAACCACAGATGTCCACTCTACCAGACCCCAAGCATTGTTTTTCAAATAGTTCCTTGCTTTCTAGCATCAAAACTAAACATATAATCACATACACACTAAGGAAAAAAAAACCGCTTTACTTTGTGTAATAGTTTAAAAATTGAGAGGCATTTCTGGCTAGAATGGTATTCTGTATTTTCAGCATTTTGGGAGGGGGGAGATGCAAAGCAGATTGTCATTGATTATTCATGATATGTTCTTAAAGCAGAGTTTAATAAGCACAGTGTTCTAGAAAAGACAGCTTTAGGAGGGTCACATTGCTTAACCACATGTTATATATTAAGGAGAATTAATTTAATTGGAGATAATTTCTGCTATGGTGTTACTGTTGTTTGTTAGAGTGCTGTGACTGCAAGAGTTGGAGGGTACGTGAACTAAATGTTCCTTAGTTCACAGGGGTGGTGCATGATGCATTTTCTTGGCTTTCCTCACAAAGTTATAAATTGATTGAATGAGCTAAAAAAGAGATCCAAAAGGATTTTCAGAAAGCAAATACTCATTGGGGGCCATTCTTGACCACATGGCTACTTGGCTGTGTTATCTAAAGAACATCACATAATCTGTAATTACTTCAGTTACTTCATAGGTCAAGTGAAACTAAGTCTGTGTCTACATGGCACCATTGCAACTATTTAAAATCAAAGCACTGTCTCTTAAAACCAAGTAGACTCATGTTTTTTCCTTGAGTTGACAGGTTTGTTTGGATGTTGTATAGACAAAGCCTCATTTATCAGCAGTAAAACCTCATTCATTTAAACTCTACCGATTCATAATTTGTGTTATTTTGACTTTGGTGGATGTACAGTTTATCTTAGTACAATCTGTTAAAGACAATTAATGAAATTAGTATGCTAATAGTGTAAACTAAATGAGATGGTAGACGAGATTGGATCAAGACGGAAACATGAGCACATCATTGTACTTTTTCCCTCCACCCCAAATCCCTAAATAGATCAGAGAAGATATTTAGACATTTTAAAATAATAACTCCATAATAACATTGTAAAACAAAAAGAATGGCTATAATAAAACATATGGGATCATTTGACTGAAAAGCCATAGCCCCAAAAGCTCATAATCTCCAGGGCACCTCTAAACTTAAGGACTATGCATGGAAAGAATAAGAGGAATCTCTAGACAAAATCAGGGTAGTTGATTAGGGTGGCATAATGATGCCAGCAGGTGGATTGTTCCACAACCACTGGTATTTTTCTCCTGGAAGAGTGAGTTTGGGGGTGTGGGTCAGAGAGGAAGGCTTCTTGGCCCCTGATGGTTTATGATAACCATATGGGATGGAAAACCTTCACTCCTGTAAAGAATTTGCAGGTGCTTCATTTTTGGGTAGATTATCCCACCCTGGTGGCAAGATGCAGACCACATTAACAGGTGAACAAGGATTACCATATACAATCATAAACATACAACCATGCATCATCATGCATTAGGGACAATGAACTGAAAAAAAATAACCCTTGAAAAAAGAGGGCCAAGGGAGCAGGCAGAAAAAGGTTCTTTAATAAATATAAGTATATTCTCAATGGGATAAGAAACTAGATCTTGCACATCAAACAAGAAATCCTGGATATAAAAATATTATTATTCATAAAATAATTTAATAGATAATAGCATATTGATATTGCTCAAGCATGAATTAATGAACTGTGTACTTAGAAAAATAATTCTAGAATGTAGCACAAAGGGACAAATAGATGGAACTAATGAGTGAAAAATTAAGAGATCATGAGAGGTTTAATTATCTATGTTATAGTTCTAGAGAATTATAATCTAAGAAATGACAGAAAAACATTTCCAGAGATAAAGATAGACATGAGCCTTCATATGGCCTATGAGTGTGAAGCTAGGTGAATGAAATAAGACCCAAATACACTTAGATATATTATAGGAAGTTTTCAAAACTAAGGAAAAAGAAAACTCTAAAGAATAAGAAAGTATAAAACATATTTCTCATGAGCTTTTTAGACTTCACACTGGCAACACTGGAGACTAGAAAGAAATGCAGAAATACCTTAAGAATTTAGAGAGAAAATAATAATTTCAGACCCATAATTCTATCCTCCAAAGCTTGCTTACTATTTATAAGGGTAGGAGTTTAAAAAATTGATATTTGTCAGATTTTCTAAGGCTCAAAATATTTTCTAACCACAGACACATCCTAAAAAAATTATTAGAGGATTGCTTAAGCAAAATGAAAAAAAAAATACAAGGGAAATATATAGTGTACAAGAAACAAGAATGAGGAAATAAAAGAACAGAGTGATTACATTTTAAATAATTGTTGGGCATTATTATCATCATCATCATAAATTACTCAAATCACAATTGACTTCTATAAAGAAAGTGGTAGAAGAAGGAAGAGGGTAAAGGGAATTGAAATTATGTTAATGTTGTAGTCTTATTTTATTACTGAAATAAGGATATATTTGGATATATATAATTTCTCTGGCACTTTAGGAATTAGGGGAATAGTAGTGAAAAAGACAGAAGAGCCTCTGCCCTAAAAGAACTTCCATTCTTGCACTAAGATATAGCTGAACTATGTTCATTAAGAGATATTGATAGAATATTTAAACATTCATGTTACAAATGTAAGAAGAAACATTGGAAAACTAAACATATTACATTTACCTACCAAATCACTATAGGAAAAGAATGAAGTGAGAAAATTTGATCAATCCAAAAAAAGCAAGAAAGTAACATGGGAAACAACCAGGGATATCCAAATATATCATATTCATATTAAAAGTAAAAGGATTCAATTCTTCCACTAAAAAGGAAGTATTTAAGATTAGGTTTTATACAGAGATCATATAATTTGTTGTAACTGTCTCAAACCTTGTAAGCCTCTTCAGAATCTCTCAGCTGTTTCCTTCTCTCTTAAGATACCACTTACTTCCAGACCAAATCATTGCCTTTGCTTTTGTAATCTAGAGAGATAGTCATGTCTCAAAAAGAATAGTGGTATGGCATTTGCCAGATGGAGTTGAGCACAATCTGATACATAAAAGACCAAGACAGCTTTTGAGAGAACTACAAAGTTCAATCAGTATGGATTAAAACAGACAGTGACAGTCCAAGATTTGAAAGGACCTTTTGATCCTCTTATTTGCTATAACCAGGAAGCAGACTGGGAAAGCTGCTCATCAACCAACAATGGTATATCCTCCAATAGCTTCTTCAGATATGTCCATGGAGGCTAATGGAAAAGGAAGGAATCCCAGAGAATGGAGTCAATACCTAAGGAGAACAATGGAATGAAAGAATTTTGCCAAGAAGCAACGCTGGGACCTAATCAAGAAACATTTTGGGTAGAGGCATCTATCTGGCCATAGTGATTTAGAAAAGTTATGAACCACTGACTCCTGTGGGCGCCTCATTCATATCCATCTGAAATGGTAGTGCTTACTATAGTTATCCTCTCCCTGTCCCATCATTTGTGTTGGGTGTATATAGGGGAGCAGATAATTTGTCTTTGTAGTTTATAGGTTTTTGGTTCAGGAGCAACCACATCTGGATCTGATGCAGATCACAAGATCTGGAACCTAGTATCTAATGCTTTTATTGTATGAGACTTTTGGGATACCTTGGAGGGGGTAAGATTTTCCAGGGTAAAGGAGGGAATATTTGTGACCAAGTGGGTAGACTGTGATAGTTTGGATATTTGTTCCCAATTTCCACTCCTTCTCTGTACCAAATGACCTTGCATAAGTCATAAGTACATCCCAGTGAAGTACTCATTGTCCTTGGGTTGGGTCATGAAACTTGATTTGGCCAAGGGGATGTTTGTAGTTGTAGTGCAAGCAGAAGTTTTAAATATGCTTATGTGATTTGATGGTTTCTTGTTCGTCTACCATCTGCTATGAAAATATAAAAGTACCTCAGGTAGGTACCGGTCTCAGAATGTGACATAGAGAATGGTCTTTGGACTAAACGCAAAACTTAGGAGGTCCACAATATCCAAGCCAAGAACAGAAAGCTATAGCCAACCTTCAGACCCATGAGTGAGAAATGAGAGCTTGCTATAAGACACTGAGTTTTGGAGTTTATTCTCACATGACATATTTCTAGCAGAAATCAAACACAATTGGTAATGTTCAGAATGAGTAATTTACAGACGTATCAGTAAGAATGGGCCAGCTTATGCTGTGGCGACAAACAATCACAGTATTTCAGTGGATTACAATGATTATATTTTACTCATGGTGCAAGTCCCTGGAGGGTTGGCTGAGGCTTCACACCACAATACCTTTATTATTCACAGACTGATGGAGCAGCTTCAGGTTGGAACTTTAGTAGTTTCACAGGTAAGGGTAAAAATGGCAAATGTTGGTTCACAAATCTTCTAACCAAAAGAAAAACATGATCATTCTAATCACATTTTATTTCCACAGGAAGTCACATAAATTCTCCTAAATTCAATAAGGTGGAAATGTATACAAAAATTGGATTGCTTTTCTAAATGCATTCTATGCTGTTCTGCATAAAGTCTGTCAGTTGGTATAAAAATATTATTATTGTGACTGAAAAAAAATTCTTACGGTGAAGCAACTTCATCTGTCTGTGTCCTTCATGCAATTGTAGCTATGTGGTGGCATATTCTACATTATGCATGGTGTTGAGTTTGGGGAGATTGAAAGCAAGACTCTGAGTATACTTACTTGGCCTTTACAAACTTTCTGAATTTGAAAGAGCTATCAACAGCTTTTCATAATAGAAAGAACACTGGTTTGTGAATATTTAAGTTCTGAATGTTTTTTCCTGTTGTCAAATTGCTTAACCTCTTTGAGCCTGTTTTCTTAACTACTAAAAGGAGGAGAATAGTATCCATACTTTGCATATTTGTGAGGATTAAATAAGCATTACTTAAAAATATCTGTATATAGTAGTGCTCAGTAAATGATAATTGCTTCTGTTGTTGCTTTTCTCCTGTTGTTGTTATTACCAATGTTAAAATCACATTCCTATCCGGGAAGTTTCTTGGATAATTAGCTCCTTGCAGATTAACACTTGATTAGTTATGGAATTCATGCTCCTCCAGTAAATGAAGGTAACACGAGTCCTTCCTCAGTATAGTGGCACCCACCTGCCAAATAATGGCAGCTGACACTTGAGGTCTTTAGCTGTCAATTTATTTATTGTTGAGGAAAAAATTGAAATGCTTTTCACTAAGGATAATTCTTACGTGAGACAATAATTTGGATTATCATTATTAGTGAGAACTAGAGGAACTTGATTTTGCATTTTTAAAAATCCATAGAACAGACATTTTTGATATATTTGGGCCAGTTGTGAAATTATATTTTAATACTTATGCAGCATCATTCCAAGGCATGTGATCCCATATATGTTCCTTAGAAGGTGATGTGCAATTTTCACAGCTGGCATGTGTAAAATTTTGCCAGATTTCTTAAAAATGCTGTTTCCTCTCTTTTTTCTGTTAGTTGATCTCTATGCAGAATATGCTACAGAACACAAAATCCGGAATATTTTTGCTCAAAAGAAACCCCTTAAAGTCCAGCATGCTGACTGTGTCTTCTCCTTTGAGCTCAGGGGAGATTCACACAGAAAATTCAAAGTAAGAAGGAATATCTATTTTTTAGGAAACCAGAATATTTGTCTGAAGTTCATGAAATTTTGCTCCTAGGGATAAGAAGTGATAAGAGCTGGGTCACTTCTGGAAAGACTTCTCATTAAACCAGCCAATTATGCAATTCCCAGCATTATGCTAGGCATTGTGGAATGTATGGAAGCATAAGCCTGCATGGGCTCCATCTTTAAGTAGCTTCCAATGAGATGAGAAGTTAGAATTATAAATATTTATGCACAACTATGATATAATACTGTGTCTAATCGAGCAAATGTGCTATAAAATTTCAGAGAAGAGTTTAGAAAAGGCTTGGAAGATAAATGGAGCATCAACCTGGCCTTGAACAAGCCATAATGTTTGAAGATCATGGGCCAAGATTGGGAAGTAGGGAAGAACCTGCTTTGTGAAAAAGTGAGCAGATGAGGCCAACTAAAACAGAAAGATGGGAAATATGTCTGGATAGTATATCTTGAAAGTCACATAATGATACAGAATTGATTTAGAGAAACAAATAGCAGGGAAGATGGAGTGAAAAGTGCAATGGCATTGAAGGCAGGAAACCTAGGATCAAATTTTTACTCTGTCTCCAAGTTGAACGAATAAGACTTATTGTCATGGAGCTCACAGGCTATTTTAAAGTAATTAAAGTAATAAATTCACAGACAAATGCATATTTAAAATTATGATGATGTTTGATGGACAAAAAGAACGTGAGGTTGAGCCACAGTGAGCAGAGATGGGTAGCAAGAGGCTGGGGAGGTAGACCTCAGTGCAGGTTCATGTTACAGATAGTGGACTTCATTCTAAGAGTCATGGAAGAGCCATTTTCTTAAGCTAGCAACAGGTGATCTGTTTAGATTTGCATTCTCAAAAGAGTACTCTAGTTGTAATGTGGAGAAGAGTTTGGAGGGAGGTAAAACAGGATTCAGGAAGAGCAGTTAGAATACCACTATAAATATATAGGGGTGTTACACAGAAAGGTGGACCACAGTGCCTACTTGATCCTACTTTCCTGTGACCTAGGACAGTGTGAATGAACCTGCAGACCACCAAGGAAATGCCATAGTGCCCTACAGAATAGTCCAATACAAAAGGCATCTTAATAATATTTGAAAAACATGCATTCATTCTAATCAGGTAATATATGCCTACATTTTACTAACTATGTTCCCATGCTCCTCTCCAGCAGTCTCAGCAAATCATCAGAAACTCTTTCGACTTTCTCTTTCTCTCTCTCTCTCTCTCTCTCTCTCTCTCTCTCTTTCTCTCCCCCTCCTTGGAATAATGTCATGTTTCTAAAATATACCAGGAATTAAAATAAACATGCTGCTTAGAATAAAGAAGCAGACTTCCCAAATAGGATTAGGAGTCACAGTAAATCTCACATGTTAAAAATAGAGATTCATTATCTTCAAACATCCTCTGCTTCACTCACATGTGGTACCAGGCAATGCCGTGTGGCCTGTCCCATTGCATATGCTGCAGCCCTGGTGGACACATACCAGATACACGCAGCTGTTGAATCACGGCATAATCCAAGAGGCCCATTAGGTCATTCTGAGCATCCTGCCACTAGAGTTGCATTGTTCCTTCCTAAAGAGCTCTAAGCCTATAGCCTAGTTGAGATTTAAACAGCTCATGCTAAATAGCTCTTCCCTTTCCTTTTCAGGTTCATTGTTCATCCTAATTGAGTTCCATGAACTCCTTTTTTTAAAAAAAATTCTCTATTCTTTGGAGATTTTTCTTTCGGTTTTGATTTTCCTACTCCTTATGTAGAATTTAATCACATCCTTTTATATTACGGCATGTCTGAAGTTTCAGCAAAACCATGCTATTGATATTTTCATCAAAGCACATCAAGAGAGTTTGCCTTTGAAATGCTCCATTTGCTAGATGGACGTGGAGTATCAGCCGAGAAAGATTGGTATATTAGGCTAGTCAGATGCCTTCTGTGTCCTTACCGTCCACCCGCACACCTAGAAGAAGATTGCTCAGCCATATTCCTCTATGTGCAAATGTGTCCCCCTGGAACTACTCATTGGAAAGCTTTTCTATCATAGGTAACCAAAATAAAGCTATTTATGAAGTGCATTCACTTCTCTATTTTTGTTAGTGTAAAACTCCTCACACTTCAAAAATCTGCAGCTTCATCATGCCCCAACTTGATTTCCTTGGACAAGTTTTATATTAGATTCAAAGGAGTTACATCTCTTTGAATAAATATTCAGCAGTATGTGTGCACTAAAAAGAACACTAATGTGATGTTTAGGTTTGTAAATCTGCCAGAATGTAAAGAATAAGATGTTGCTATCATATCAACCATCATTTGCATCCCTAACAGAAAAGAAAATGCCAGTTCTACTCACCAGAGCCTATAACAACAGGCAGATCTATATTTAATTTTTAACTAACTATGTAAGATTATATTTTTGATATATGTCTTTTAAATATTAATAGCATCAGCTTATAAAAAGAATATAGATGTCCTATTATTAGGTATTCCTGAAACTTATTTTTTGTTTAACTACAAACTCTGAAAATATTCTCATAGGTGTTAAGGTCACATCATCAACAGTGTGACTTGAAGTCAAATCTTTAAAAAATTCATATCAGCTAGAGCTTTGACTTTAGACCATTGATAGGTTTTTTTCCTGTTTTTTAGAACCAGGAATTCTTGCCTGTGCTTGAGCCCAGATATATGAGTCTGTGATATTTTGAGCTACATTAGCCTATGATTTTTCTTCTTCACTTCTACCTGTCCTCCTATTATCTCCTCCTTCCTGTAAATAGTGGCTGTGTAATGCTTAACCTCAGGGGAGGCCTGCAACAGGCAAGGCCATAGAAATAGTCTCCAAATCTTAAAGAGCTTAAAGATGGTGATTACTGGATCTGAGATAATTGTCTGAATCGTGAGATGGAACGGATTTTCCCTGAGACATAATCTTTAAAAATATTTTCTAAAAAAAGGAGAGTGAGAGGGATATATGGACCCAAGAGCATTTTGGACCTGCTGCTGATTCTTGGCAGCATATTGGTTAGATCTTAGGCAGTAGTGACTTCATGGAACACCAACGTTGGTGGGACTATAGGCAACCTTACAGAAGCTGCCCAAGCATGGCAGAAATCATCACGGGGCTGTTGGTCCTGGAGATGCTGGGCAAAGAGGGTGCTTATGTTACTGGATTTTGTCTAGGTTCTTTGATTATGCTGCAGAAATGAATTTCAAGAGCACATCTGGTTAGTTAGGCCAGTAATTTTTTAAGGTAGGGAGGGAAGAGAAATGGGAGAAAATAACAGATCATGGGTCCCAGAGAGAGGAAGGGGCTGAAGAGTGATAAAGAGGGCTGATTTATAGACTACAATTTCCCATTATAGATTATAATGCCCAGGTTTTACTTGCGTGTTAATCCATGCAGGGGGTGGGGTGGGGGGCACATCCAGAGCAGGGCGTGGAAGACAATGAGAACGGGAGAGAGTTATTAAGCTTTTGTGCCTGCTTTTAAAACCATTAATTATTCCACCCCTTTGCTAATGGCACAGAAGGAGTCCCAGCTGTTTGCTGTTTTGATTGATTACTCCACCCATCAATCTCTCGGGTGGGCCCAATGATAATGTCCCTGGAGAATATCTGGGGCATCTCCTGGGAATCTCTGGGAATCTCATTCTGGATGGCAGAAGTCTCGCGAAGGTCTTCCAGCAGCCATCTCGAGGGTATCAATGTCCATGTGGACTTCTTGCCAGGTTCCAGATCCATCTATTGATTTCTCATCTAGCCTGCTTCAGTTAAACATCTCAGTGGTACTTGAGGTGAATGAGGCCACAAAACACTATTGTTTAGTAGATACTATAGGTAACCATCCCTTCCAATGCCTTGATGCTGTATTCAGCATTCCCAAACTTTGGCAGGGACAGTGGGGAACTCCTGAAGTGCCTGAGTATAAGTATCATATAGATGAGAGCTTGAAATGTAAATTCAATTGCTTTAGAGAAATGTTGATTCTTTTCCATATGCTTGAGTTTAAGGCCTGAGATTATATTCTCTCTATATAAGAATAGTGTTCTCCTAGTAACTATTCCCATGAGCAGAATTAACTCAAATGTAATAAATGCATGTATGAGAGTCTTAAAGGAAGTCACTCTTTGGGACCTATTTTTTAATACTAGGCACTTAACTTTTTAGTTTCATTTAGGAAAAGAGAGAAAAGAGAGCCATCTTCCCTTCCTTTTCCAAATAGCTTCCCCTCAACTCTGGCCATAGAAAATCCAGCTCCCATCATGGGAGACATCTTGTGACAATGTTCCAGTGACCTTTAGAAATCAAAGGCCATAAGACAGCAGACATTATTCTTCTGCCATTTTGGATTCTGGCTTTCAGGGTATGACATCAAGATGATTGAGAAATAGAATTTGTTTCTAAGGAATTTTTTTTCCACCCAAATATCAATAAGAGAACCCATATTTTACTGATTATTTTGGCTGAACAGGCATTTCAATTTGCATTTTCTAATAAATATTTTTTTCTGAAAGCTGAAATATGTGTGTTTGTGTGTGTGTATGACAAATTTTCTTCCTCTCTGTTCTTTTAGCTTCAATACAAAAAGGGGAATGCACAGGTGAAAAATAAAGATGGTTGAAAGCAACAGAAGTTATTGGCTTCTCTTCTTTACAACACTTAAGAGTATTGACAAAATGTGTACAGTTTTAGTAAGATCAAAGTATTTATAATGGAGTATTCAGTTGGGGACCCTTTATTGCTAAGTCACAATCTGGGCAATTTCTTGCAATAGCTTAGAATCCATGTTTGGATCTGGTTAACGATTCAGTAAGCTGTACCAAAGACCTCCTTAGCACTATCTTCTCAAGAGCCATATCGGCAGATAGTCAAGAATGAAGGACCATTTTGGAAGAATTTCTGTTAGATGATAAAGAAAATTATCAGAAAATCCTTAAGGGAAGCCTGGAAGTGGCCTTGTCTTATGCTATAGATTACGATTATGCACATCAGACTTTTCTGAGTACACGTGCATGCCCATATGCACTCATGCACATATATTTGTGGCTGTGCATAGGAAATGTCCAATAGAAATATAAAGCAAACAACAGAATGACCTGTTAGTTAAAAGTGAGAAAAACCTAAAGGAGAAAATTAAATAGAAGCTTTCACAAGGAGGAAAGGGCACAGCAAACAAATTTGTTGCTGGATTTAGTAAGCAAAAAGACAGGTTCCCAAGGGAAATTTGAATTTCAGATAAAAACTTTTGTAGAATATAAATATGACCCAAATATTGCATGAGACATACCTATACTAAAAGTTATTCATTGTTTATCTGAAATTCAAATTTAACTGGGGATTCTGTATTTTTTCTGGCAACCCTTATAAAAGTAGGCATGATTCCTGAGATTGTTTCTTTTTGGGGAATTTCCTTAGTTTTGCAGCTGCTAAAACAAATACCAAACAATGGGTAGGTGAAAAAATGGGAATTTATTGCCTCATAGTTTTGAGGTTAGTTGAAGTCCAAAATTGAGGTGTCACCACTGCAATTCTTTCTCCCTGAAGACTGGGGCTAGCTGCTGGCAATCTTTTGGTTCTTGGCTTTTCTGTAGTATGTAAATGAACATGGCAGCATTTTACTCTTTCTCTTCTGGGTTCTATCATCTTTCAGCTTCCACACCTCCCTATGAGATTCTCTATGTTCAAATTTCATTCTGCTTATAATGAACCCCAGTAATCCAGATTAGAGCCCAACCTGATACAGTTGGCCATCTACACTAAAAATAGCATCTTCAAAAAGTCTTATTGGAATTGTGGGAACATGGTATCGGATTAGTCAGATAAGGCTCAGCTCTCACAAAAACTATGAAGAAAGAGTCAAAGGCTGCCAGAGTGACCTGCTTTGAGGATCAGCAGACCAGGACAGTGCTTCACAACTCCCAGGAATGTCAGGGACAGAGAGACCAAGAAGTTGAAACAACAAACTGTGAGTTACTAAACTTCCCTGCTACAGGCACATGATCCCTCCCCCACCCCTGAGATATTCAGCATCTACCTCTCTGCTGTAACAAGGGAAAAAGGAAGAGGAGTCAGGGGGCTTTTCTTCAGTGAATTTGGCCAGTGGAGCAGGCTTAGAATCTTGGCTCTGGCCAGACAAAAACAAAGGAAAACCGAGAGAAATACACCTCCGTGGAAAAAGGCATCAATGAGTGTCATCTGCTGGCTGGTCTGGAAATTACATGGACAGAAACTGTTTTTAGAGCTCTCTTTACCCCACCCCTGGGAGAAAGTCTAAGCCCCATTAATTAGTCTTGGCAAGATTTTGCTAACTTAAGCTGGGCAGTTTTAAATACTTAGAATAAGCTAAACCAAATATCAAAGAGCTGTGAAAAAATAATAACAATAGGCGAGAGAGAAATTGGCCATCAAAGTAAATTCACCAATAAATCAGATGCCTAGACATCAGAAAAAAATTACAAGCCATACCAGGAAACAGGAAGAGGTGGCCAAGTCAAAGGAACAAACCAAATATCCTGAGGAGATTCAGGATTTAAGACAATTAATCGTAGATAATCACACAACTCTCCTAAATCATTTTAAAGAATTGAGAGAAAATATGAATAAAGAGATAAAGGATACTAAGAAGACACTGTGAGCATAAAGAGCAATTTAAAAGTCTGCAAAGAAAAGTAACTGACCTTATGGGCATGAAAGCACGTTGGACGAGATTAAAAATACATCAGAGGCATGTAAGAACAGATTTGAAGTATTTGAAGACAGAATTAGTGATTTTGAAGACAGAACATCTGAAGTAGAAAAGACAGAGAAGAGAAGAGAATGGAAAAAATGGAACAGGGTCTCAGGAAATTGAATGACAGTGCAAAATGCAAAAACATGCATTATCGGCATCAAAGAAGGAGAAAAAAATGGAAAAAGGGCAGAAAGAATATTTGAGGAAATAATGACTGAAAACTTCCCTACCCTTATGAAAGACATAAATACCAATATCCAAGAAGGACAACACACCTCAAACAGAATTAACACAAACAGAACTACCCTGAGATCCCTACCATTCAGAATGACAAACATCAAAGATAAAGAGAAGATTCTGAAAGCAACAAGAGAAAAGCAAAGCATCACATACAAGGGAAACATGATAAGAATAAGTGCCAATCTCATCAGAAACCATGGAGGAGAGAAAAAAGTGGTATGATGTATTTGAGGTACTGAAAGAAAAAAACTGCCAGCCAACAATTATGTATCTGGCAAAGCTGTCCTTCAAAAATGAAGGGGAGTTCAAAGTCCTCACAGACAAACCAAAACTGATAGAATATGTTACCAAAAGACCAGATTTGCAAGAGATACTAAGGGAAGCACTGCAGCCTGAAAGGAATAAACAAGGGTGAGAGACTTGGAAAAGAGTGTAGAAATGAAGAATATTAGAAAGGGTAAAAATATAGACTATAGTATGATATGACAACAGAAAGCCAAAGGTCAAAATGGTGGAAGTAAATAATACATTTACAGTTATAACATTAAATGTTAATGACTTAAACTTCCCAATTAAAAGACACAGACTGATAGAATGGATTAAAAAATTTGAGCCATCTATATGTTGTCTACAAGACACTCACCTAAGACACACAAAAGTTTAAAGTGAAAGGTTGGAAAAAGATATTCCATGCAAATAGTAACCAAAAAAGAGCTGGAGTAGTGATACTAATATTGGACAAAATAGATTTTAAGTGCAAAGCTGTTATAAGGGACGAAGGTCATTATATATCAATAAAAGGGGCACTTCAACAAGAAGAAATAACTACTCTAAATATTTATGCACCTAACCTCAGTGATGCAAGATACATGAGGCACACACTTGCAAAGCTGAAGGGAGAAATTGATGTCTCTACAATGATAGTTGGAGACTTCAATACACCACTCTCAATATTGAATAGAACATCTGGACATAGGATAAATAAAGGGAGAATTTGAATAATATGATAAATGAACTAGACCTAACAGACATCTACAGAACACTGCACCACAAAACAGCAGGATATACATCCTTTTCAAGTGCTCATGGATCCTTCTCCAAGATAGATCATATGCTGGGTCACAAGACAAGACTCAAAAAATTTAAAAAGACTGAAATTATACAAAACACTTTCTCTGATCATAACAGAATGAAGCTGAATATCAATAATGGAGAGAAAAAGGGAAAATTCATAAGTATATGGAGATTAAACAACACACTCTTAAACAATTAGTGGGTCAAAGAAGAAATTGCAAGAAAATTCAACAAATATCTTGAGACAAATGAAAATGAGAACACAATATATCAAAACTTATGGGACACTGCAAAGGCAGTGCTGGGGGTGGGGGGGGAGTAATTTATAGCCCTCAGAGCTTACATTAAAAAAGAAGAAAGAGCTAAAATTGATCTAACTGCACACCTGGAAGAACTAGAAAATGAACAGCAAATTAGTCCCAAACCAAGCCAAAGGAAAGAAATAGTAATATTCAGAGCAGAAATAAAAGAAAAAAAAAACAATAGAGAGAATGAGCAAAACCAAAAGTTGATTCTTTGAGAAGAGCAACAAAATCGACAAACTGTTAGCTAGACTGACAAAGGAAAAAAGAAAGAAGACCCTGTAGAAATAAGAGAGATCATAAGAGGATACTATAAACAACTGTATGCCAAAAAATGAGAAAATTAGAAGGAAGGACAAATTCCTGGAAACACATGAAACACCTACACTGACTTTACAAGTTATAGAAGACCTCAACAAACCAATCACAAGTGAAGAGATTGAAACAGTCATCACAAACTTTCCAAAGATGAAAAGCCCAGGGCCAGATGGCTTCACAGGTGAATTCTACCAATCATTCAAAGACGAACTAATACAGAACTTGCTCAAGCTCTTCCAAAAAATTGAACAGGAAATATTGCTACCAAACTCATTCTATGAAGCCAACATCTCCCTAACACCAAAACCAGATAAAGGAACTATGAAAAAAGAAAATTACAGACCAATATCTCTTATGAATATAGATGCAAAAATCTACCACAAAATACTTGCAAACGGAATCCAAAATCACATTAAAATAATTATAGACCACAATCAAGTAAGTTTTATCCTAGGTATGCAAGTATGGTTCAACACAAGAAAATCAATTAGTGTAATAAACCCCATTGATAAATTGAAGAAGAAAAATCAAATGATCCTTTCAATTGATGCACAAAAGGCATTTGACAAAATACAGCACCCTTTCTTGATTAAAAACACTCCAAAAGATAAAAATAGAAGGAAGCTTTCTCAATATGGTAAAGTCCATTATATGAAAAACCTATAGCTATCATTGTACTCAATGGTGAAAGACTGAAAGCTTTCCTGCTGAGATCAGGAACAAGACAAGAATGCCCACTGTCACCATTATTATTCAACATTGTATTACAAGTCTAGCTAGAGTAATTAGGCTAGACAAAGAAATAAAAGGCACCCAAATGGGAAAGAAAGAAGTAAAACTTTCACTATTCATTAACGACATGATCCTATATCTAGAAAATCCTGAAAAATCCACCACAAAGCTACTAGAATTAATAGACCAGTTCAGCAAAGTGGTGGGATACAAGGTTAATATGCAAAAAATCAATAGTGTTTCTATATACTACTGTTGTGCAATCTGAGGAGGAAATCAGAAAAAAAAATTCCATTTATAATAGCAACTAAAACAATCAACTATTTAGGAATAAACTTAACCAAGGACATAAAAGACCTGTATTCAGAAAACTACAAACTATTGCTAAAAGAAACTGAAGAAGACTTAAATAAATGGAAGGACATTCCGCCTTTGTGGATTGGAGGACTAAATATTGTTAAGATGTCAATTCTACCCAAACTGATTTACAGAATTAATGCAATCTCAATAAAAATCCCAACAGCTTTTTTATACAGAAATCATAAAACCTATAATTAATTTATTTGGAAGGGTAAGGGACCAACAAAGTTGGAGGACTCTCATTTCCTGACTTCAAAGCATATTACTTAGCTACAGTGGTAAAAACAGCATGGTACTGGCATAAGGACCGACAGATTGACCAATGGAACTGAATCAAGAACTCAGAAATTGACCCTCATATCTACAGTCAAGTTATTTTTGACAAGGCTGTTAAGGCCACACAGATGAGCCAGAACAATCTATTTAACAAATGGTGTTGGGAGAACTGGATAGCCATAACCAAAAGAAAGAAAGAAGACCCATATTTCACACTTTATACAAAAAATTAACTCAAAATGGATCAAGGATTTAAATATAAAAACAACAACCATAAAACTCCTAGATGAAAATATAGGAAAACATCTTCAACATCTTGTGGTAGGTGGTAGTTTCTTAAACCTTATGCCCAAAGTACGAGCAAAAAAAGAAAAACTAGATAAATGGAACCTCCTCTAAATTCAACACTTTTGCACCCCAAAGGATTTTGTCAAAAGGTTCAAAAGGCAGCCAACTCAATGGGAGAAAATATTTGGCAATCACATATCTGATAAGGGTTTAATATCCATGATATATAAGGAGATCATACAACTCAACAATAAAGAGAAAGTATTCGATTAAAAAATGGACAAAAGACTTGAAAAAACTGTCCAAAGAAGAAATACAAATGGTGAATAAACACATGGAAAAAATGTTCATCACTAGCAATTAGGTAAATGCAAATCAAAACTACAGTGATATATCATTTCACACCTATTAAACTGGCAGCTATTAAGCATACGGTAAACTGTGAATGTAGGAGAGGATTTGCAGAGATAAGAACACTTATTCACTGTTGGAGGGAATGTAGAATGGTACAGCCACTGTGGAGGACTGTTTGCACCTCCTAAGGAAATTGAATTTAGACTTGCCATGTGACCTGGCAATACAATTGCTAGGTTGTTACCCAGAAGAACTGAGAGCAGTGACAGGAATAGAAATCTACACAATGATGTTCATAGCAGCATTATTCACAATAGCCAAAAGTTGGAAACAACCCAGTTGTCCATCAACTGATGAATGGATAAACAAATTGTGGAGTATATACACAATGGAATATTATACAGCAGTAAGAAGAAATGAAGTCATGAAACATATGACAACATGGATGAATCTGGAGGACATACAGTTGAGAAGCAAGCCAGACACAAAAGGACAAATACTGTATGATTGCCCTATTATGAACTAAATATATTATGTGAAATATAAATTATATTATGTGAAATATGAATATGGGTAGAATTGCATATATAAGACCATTTTTCTTTGAAGCTGAACAAATATAAGTTAACAGTAGAAAATGTTAATATCAGACAAGAAAAAACATACTAAGTGAAGGAGACCAGACACAGAGTACTACATATTGTATGATTCCATTTATATAAAATGTAAATATAAATCAATTTATAAAGATGAAAGGAGATTAGTGGTTATGTAGGTCTGAGGAAGGAATGTTAAGGGATGTGGAGTTTTTCTTTTTGGAGTAATGAAATTGTTCTAAAATTTTTGAGATGATGACTATACAACATTGTGATACTACTAAAAGCCATTGATTATACACTTTGGAGAGAATAGCCAGAAACAGCAGCTATGTACAGTGGGGGGAAGCATAGAGAGATTGAGAGGTGAGGAATTTTCTTGTTTGTCTGTATTTTGTTTATTAGTAGTAGTATTGAAATAATGAAAATGTTTTAATAATTATTGAAGTCATGAATGCACAACTATGTGGTTATAGCAAATACCATTGATTGTACAGTTTGGATGAATTCTATGTTTATTAATATGTATCAATAAAATTGATTTGTTAAAAAAAAGTCTTATTTACAATGGGTTCACATCCACAAGAATGGGATTGAAATTAAGAACATTTTATTTATTTATTTTAATGGGGCACATAATTCAATTTACCACAGACGTAGAGGGTAAGTGGCTACCTGTGCGAAGTGAGATGCACGAGTCACAAACTTTGCCATAGTCCAGGATAAATTCAAGTAATCCCACCTTCAGCCTGAGAAAGAGTGTGAATGTGGCTTAGTAGCAGGTGTTTCCTGGTGTGAAGGAATCTACTCTGGATTGTTTTGTGATATAAGTAAGTCAGTGGGTTAGAGAGCAGAAAAAATAGGAGACAGTTCTTAGAAATGGCAATTTTAGAAGGGAGAGACTAAAATTAAGGCAGAAAATTGTGATAATTGTAGTCTGAAGTAAAAGATTGAAACAGAATTAGTGAAAGTGCCTAGGTTGTTTGCACTGAATTCCCTCCCTGTCCTCCATCTCATGTACTTTCCAGGAGGTATAAATAAGATTTACATAGGGTTGAGTCTTCCAATACTTTGAAAGAAAAGATGACCTGGAAAGGGTCTGTTTTTTTTCCCTTGATTGTTGTTTTATTTGCATTCATGTATGCGTATACTTAATACATCAGTGTTCACATATAGTGATAAGAAGTGTAAGTTTAACTTTTTGCTTGGTTCTTTAAGAAAGTAATAAATCTAAGATTAGTGGAAAATGTAGTTTGTATTTTAAGCAAAGTGTGGGCCAATATCTTTATAATTTTTATTTTTCAGTTGCATTTTCTTGATATCTTACTCTGGATTCTGTACACATATAATAGATAATAATTAATTAAAATGCACTTTTGATGTTGATCTTCATCAGCTATTAGTTTAAATAAGAAACACTTTACTTCCACAGATTCTTGCTTTAATCAATGAGTGTAATCAGCATTTCATATTCTCCTTCATATGCTTGTTATTAGTAAGCTTCCAAATTCTGTTCTCAATCACCACAGATATGCTAAGTTTATGTGTAGTAGAAACTTGCTAATTTGTAACTTAAAAGACTGGAAAACAATGGATTTATATTAATTGGGCATCTGACATTTAAAAAATTACAAACAACTGAACATTAACTAAGCTGGGAAATTGTAATTGTATTCCATATTGTGCGCTATTTCATATAAACAGATACTGGCTTGCATGAGACTTCTAAGTTAGCTCACAAGAATGTGCATTTTGCAGCTGTGGTACTGTGGTAGGTCAATATGCCAAAAGCTAATTTACAAAAGTTAATTTACCAAAGCCAATTCACTGAATTACAGAAGAATTTTCTAAAGTTCTGGTTTCTCCTTTGTCCCTTACCTTGACCTTCATTATAAACAAAAAAAGTTGTTATACCTTAAATACAGTTGGCTGAATTATCTATTCATGAGGACCTGTGATTGCTTCTGTCTCTGGTGGCAAAATGGCTAAGGTGATCTATTACATGAAAATATTAGGTTAGCAGTAGTTTGAAATTTGAGACTGAAGAATGCTATCACAGATACCTAGAAAAGAGCATTGGGCTGATCAGGGGGCTTGGGATCTGGTTTTGCTGCTAGGGAGCTGTGTGACCTCAGACAAGCAATTCATCTTCTGAGGCCTTTGGTTTCCTCACCTCACTATGTGTTATATCAAGGTTTTCAATTGAGAAGTTGATCTATGAGAAAGGAAAATGTGGAATTACCTTGTGCATACAACTGATGAGACCTTGTGTCCCCGTTACTTAAGCAGAATTGTGTTGGACCACTTTTACTATTCCTCATGTAGATAGTACCTGCTGTGTGTTGGACAGAGGTTTAAGAACAGAGATCTCTTCCAGCTCTGGTATTCTATGATTGTATAACCTCCTAGGCACATCAGAATTGCTTTTTTAGTGTCAGAATATCTGTGTATATGGAGGAAGTTTTGCCTTAATTGCTTTCTAGGTAATTTATAGTACAGATTTGGATAATGCGTTTCAGGTAATAGAGATATGAAAAAAAAAACAACACCTTAGAACAATTTTACTAGAAAAATAACCTCTTTTTGTCAAGATATAATTATTTAACATATCTGTGTGCATCCTTAACTGATTCATTCATTCATTCATTCAGCAAATATATACTGAGTACCTATTATGTCCTTAACAGTAGATGTGGAACTCTGGGTATGAAAGCTATCACAGAGGAGTTCTGGGAAAATGGCATCAATGTAGGTGGGTACTGTTCAGCAATTTCACAAAAAATGGCAGAGAAGGGGCAAAAGCCTACCAAAGTGAGCTGTTCTAGGAATCCACAGAGCAGGAGGCTGCAGGGCATTGTTCAGGAGGGAACTGGACAAAGAGATAAAGAGCCCAAGTGAAAACCATGTGTTGCTCACCCCTGTGCTGGAAATGGTGGACAGGTAAACCCCACCCTCAAGGCAAATAGCTTCCATGGAATCCTTGGCTCTCACTAGCCAACTGAGTGGGTGGGAGCATTCCCTGGAAGGAAGAGGGGTCTGGCAAAGGGTGGAGAGGGGGTTGTTTTCTGAGGGTTTGGCCACCAGAGCCCCCTTTGAATCTCGGGGAAGATACCAGCCAACATTGAGATGGCCTTGGAGAGAGGGGAGGGGGAAATCTGCTCAGGCAGGCTGTCATACCCAGCCACCTTGGGAGATAGGAACTTGGTCAGGGAGTGGGTAGAGACAAGCACCTACCTAGCCCTGCCCTGAAGACTGTTAGAAGTCCAACTTGCCTAAGGGAAACAGGGGCAGGAAGAGCCAGAAAAGCTTCCAAAAGCTATTTAGCCCTTAGAGCTGCTGTAGTGCAGTGGAGGAATTCCTGCCTTGCATGCAGAAGGTCTCTGGTTTGAGTCCCAGTACTTTATAAGAGAAGGGATCCAGGGAGAGATAAGGTATACAGCAAGCAACTTATGATAGGAAATTTATAGGCTGAGTTTCTATTGTTTTGTTTTACCGGTTTTTGGATTTTTTTTTCTTTTTCCTTTATTTTATTCACTAAAACTGAATACATCACCTGTCAAGGGCAGGCTGCAGAGTGATTAATTGATGAGCACCAGCAGCCTGAAATGGTCCCTAGCGGCCTACGAGGGAAGGCTGATTTTCCTGGATTGTTCTTTGTTGCTGTTTTGTTTGTTCTTTTCCCTTTCTTTGTTTCCTTCTTCCCCTTTTTTCTTATCTTTTCAATCTACTTTATTTCTCTTCTTTCCTTCATTTTACTGTATTCTGACTTGTGTTGCTTTTCTTTCATTCCACCACTTCTTGTCTGTTCTTCATTTTTTTCCTTTTCTCTCTTCTTTTTTCCCCTTTATACTCTTCTCATCTATCTTGCCTTTTAATTCATTCTATTCTTTTTCTCTCTATTTTGTTTCTTGTTTATTTTTTGCTATTCTTTTTATTCTTATTCCTTTGTATTTTTTATGATTTTTAAATCTTATTACTTAGTTTCCTAGCTCTTGTGTGGTTCCTCTTTTACCTTTTTGTATTATTATTACTAGTATTCTTTTTCTTTTCTTATCTCTTTCCTTTTCTCTGGTCCTGATATTTTTTTCCCAAGGGAACACAAACAACTGCAAGGATATAGAATAAAAGGAACCAAGTATCAAAAATTAACCTTATGGGAGCACATGTGGCTCAAGCTGTTGAGTGCCTGCTTCCTACATGGGAGGTCCCAGGTTCGATTTCCAGTGCCTCCTGAAACCAAAAAGACAAATAACAAGTAAACAACTGAAAAAAAAACAGCTCAGAGGAGCCCATGTGGCTCAGTGATTGAACCCTGGCTTCCCACATACGAGGTCCAGGATTCAATCACTGGCCCCCGGTACCAAACAAACAAACAAACAAACAAAAATTAACCTTACCATACACAAAAGAAACAACAAAATAAAACCCTAGAGTAGAAAGAGAAGCTAACCAACCAAATAAGCCCATCAAGATAGACACATGCCTAGACACCAGCAAAAAATTACAAGCCATACTAATAAACAGGAAGACATAGCCCACTCTAACAAACAAACTGAAAAAACAGGAGGAGATGTAGAATGGGAACAACTAATCAAGGATGTCCAAACAAATATCATGAATCAACTTAATGAAGTAGAGGAAGAGATAAAGGATATTAAGACGACACTGTGGGGAGGGGGGATTGTGGGAATATGGCTAACTGGTTAGACAAATAAGGCTTAGTTCTCACTAAAACAACAAAGAAAAATCCAGAGCTGGCATGGGGACCTGCTTTGGGGCACAGCAAACCAGGACACTGCTTACTAACTCCCAGAAGAGTGAGGGTCAGAGACACAAAGAAGCCAAAACAAGTAATCACCAGTTAATAAACCTCCTGGCTGCTGGGAAGCATTCCCCTCCCCCACCCCCAAAATACTAAGCGAGGTTAAATCTCCTGGCAAATTGTATCTAACTGAGAGTAGAGCAGACGTCTACCTCCATGGGAAGGTGCTCTGAGTCATCTAGGAGGGTACTGGACAGACAGGGAAGCCAGGAATAATCGGAGGTTGCTTACCTCAGTGGTTTTAAGGGGCACACATACCCGGCCCTCAGGGTGGACAGTCTAGGTGGAGAGCCTGGTCCACTGCTCCAAACGAGAGTGTGACGGTAGATTTCCTGAGAAGAAGAGGGGTCTGGGAGGGTAGAGAGTGATTTTTTAGCAGCAAGTTTTAGCCAGCTGGACCCCCTTGAATATCGGAAGGGACCCCGACTTGACAGGGAGAGGGGAGGGGGATCTCTGCAGGCGGGCGGGTATGCCCAGCCACCTAGGTAAAGAGAGGAATTGCATCAGTGAGGAGGCAGAGACAGGTGGCAATCAGCACAACTTCAGCTGACTGCAGGGGAGCTAACCTGCCTGAGGGAAAAGGGACAGATAATGTTCTTAAAAGCTAATTAACCCAAGAAAGCAGAATAGGTCAGTGGAAGAATTCCTGCCTAGCATATATGAGGTCCCTGGTTCAATTCCTGCCTATTCCTTGAGAATGGAATGCCCAATTCACAAGGTTATTGGGCATCCATCTGAAACTCTATGGCTGGGAACATATAGGCATTTTTTTGTATTAGGCTTTTCTTGGATCTTTTATTTTTTCAAAAAAAAAAAAAAAAAGGGGTTCCTTTTCTTTTATTTCCCTTGCTTTACTCACTAAAACCCAGTTCAAAACCTGCAGAAGGAAGGCTGCAGGGTGAGTGATTGAGGAATACCAGCAGCCTGAGAAGATCCTTAGGGGTCTAAGAGAGAAGGCTTTTTTCCCATGTTTATTTATTTTTTTCTTCTGTCTCATTAAAAAAAAAAAGATTTGCTGCTGTCTTGTTTCTTGCTTGTTTTGTATCCCTTTCCTTTATTTTTCTGCTTGTTTATCTTTCCTTTTTTTCCCTTTTTCTTTTGGTTACTGATCTCTTCTACCTATGCTTTCTTTTCACTCCTTCATCTTTATATCTTTTGTTTTCCATTGTTGTTCTTCCATTCCACCTCTTTTAATTGCTCTCCAATTTTTCTTGTTTGTATTTCTCACTCTCTCCTTTTATCTCTGTTTACTTTCTTTTTCACTTTTTTCTTTCTCTTTTCTCTTTTCTTTTCCCCTCTTCTCACCACTCCAGCCTTTTAATTCATTCTATATATATTTTTCTCTAATCTGTTTCTTGTTTCGTTGTTTCTATTCCACTTTCTTGTATTAATTTTTCAACTTCCTAGGTCTTTTACGGTTGCTCTCCTACCTTTTACTATTATCATTACTATTATTCTTTTCGTCTTCCTAT